>FR989986.1:18592500-18812500 GCA_905404265.1 Fabriciana adippe
TTTATAATATGGTGTCAATTTTTAAATATTATATTTTATATTATAGTCCTATGTAAAATAGTATTTTCAAAAATTTTAAATCGACTGCGCGTTTTAATTTACCAACTCGAGCATAATATTGAAGGACCATTTTGAATAAAACTAACTTTTCGTTTTTTTCGTGGATTTATTTATTTGGTTCTCGGCGTTACAAATGCTTTACAGCAATCACGAGAAAGACTAAGATGTTAGACATTTCAAAGCTCTGAATATAGTAACTACTGTTGTCTACTGTGTCTGTAACAGTAGTTACAGACAGTATCTACCAACAAAATTATATTACACAAGTATATTATTTTAAATCACTAAGTTGAAATCGTAGAATCACATTAATATGTAAAATCTAAAGTTTGTGATTGAGTGCATTTGCTACTTCAAAATAAGGATATATTATCCTAGATATAGAAAAAATCTTAATTTGTCTAGACTAAAAGTACACTATGTCATTTTTGGGGACCGGACATAAACTATGTTGATATAAAAAATCACGTCCGTACTTTCGACACTATATTAATGTGGAAGTTTCTGAATGACATGCCTCTGTTAGGAACCTAAGGACGCACACGGGCGGAGTGAGGGTTAATCACTATTATTACCTATTACGATTTTCACACTTTCACTATACTATTTAGATTAATTACTTTATAAAGTTTAAGCTATTAATAAAGATTTCAATAGAAAACTTTTATGAATAATGGCTGAATACAAAGTATTATTAATCGTTTCTAACTTTACAAAGCCATTGTCTGGACTAAAATACATGAAGTAAAAGCTTGTAAAAGTCTTTATCGATTAGAGAATTAACAGAAACAACCCTGATTTCTTACTGGCATGAAATATACCAAACGGATTGACCACCGAGCAATAAATAAAAAAAAATATGTTGGGACATTAACACACAGCACCATCTAGTTCCATGGTAAGCTACGAGGCCTGTGTTATCGATACCAGATAGTTGATACACTACACATATATAACTTTAAATACATACATATTATAAATATAAACATCCATGACTGGAGTACAAACATTTGTGATCATCACACAAATGAATGCCCCCAGCGGGACTAGAACCCGCGACCGCTGGCACAGCAAGTAGGGTCACTACAAACGGAGACAAACGTGTCGTCGTCATGTCATACAAAGTCAACATTACAACTAATAATTCAATGAATTAAAGCAAATAACAAATGGTTTCAACAGTATTTGCTCTATATTTAATTAATAATCTTATTGGCATCGAGCGTGAAATAACTTTACTTTATATAATTAAATTTCAATTTGTTTCAGAATTTCACAACAATAGCCTCTCATATAGACCTGCTCGTGTTATATATAAAACAAAGTCGTGTTAGTTACACCATTTATAACTCAAGAGCGGCTGGACCAATTTTTATGATATTGGATTTTTTGGATTTCTTTAAGTCCGGAATAGGATTATAAGTATTAAAACATCAGAAAAATTAAAAAAAAAAATTAAATTTATATGACTAACGCTGGCAAATAACTATTTTAAATATCTATGCAAAACATACCGAAAGATATTTATGATACAAAGAAATGTTACATATAAGCTGGCGACCCAGACTCGCTCTACAATGTCCACGCTCTAAAATGGTGGCCTATCTCAGATATTTTGATATTTTCATGAGCCAATCTAATTTTCAATATGACTACTAATTCAAAATACCGTTAAAATTACTTCTTAATACGGTCACAGTTTATGGAAAATGATGAGAAAACCGACATGTTTAAGAGAACCTAAGTAGTTTTCAAAAGACGTCTGAAGTCCGCCAACCCGCACTCGGTCAGTGCGGTTGTCCTTCTCATATTGGAGGAAAACTTATATCCAGCAATGGTATGTTAAAGAGTGAATAATAAAATTATTTATTAGTGTACTTACGAATCCTCGCTTCGCTCAGGTTCATCCCTAGGTACGTTTTAACAGTTAGTATGGAAAAGATATACTATATATCAAATGATAAATGTTTCGCCTTCCTCAAAAAAAGGGCTATCTAATGCAAAAAAAAAAAATTTCAAATCGGATTAGTAGTTCCCGAGATTAGCGCGTTCAACCAAACAAACAAACAAACAAACTCTTCAGCTTTATAATATTAGTATAGATATGACATCTTAAAATAATTTAATTTCTAATTTATTAATAAATCACGTATATCATATTTAAATTTATAAATATATCCTTAATTTTTATTTAAATGGCTAAAGCATTTTAGCAGAAAAATATAGCAATAAAAAAGAACAGTCAAAATACTCAGAAAATATCGGATTCCCCGAACATTAGTTCATTAATGAGATAAGCTTCAGATAATCAAAATACAATAAATTACAGATCGCCTTTATTGCCTAATTAGAGGGGACTTCCCCTGATCCACAGAGCTTTGGCTTCATCAAATAAAACATAATACTCGTATATCATTTAAGATTATATTGATATTAATATTTATTAGCTTTCATCCGCGGCTACTTTCGTATATTTCACGGATAAAATAGATCTTATCCTAGTTCTTATCCGTTTTTTTTTATCCTTTACCCCGGGGAATAAATTTTAATTTAAGAGATAGAAGAGGACTATGTTATTCTAGTCGAAAAAAGAAAACTTGTTTTCAAATCATTCTACTTACTGAGTCAGCGGTCGCGGGTTCGAGTCCCGCTGGTGGCATTCATTTGTGTGATAAGCCTAAATGTCTGTACTCCAGTCATGGGTGCTTATATATATAATATTTATGTGTTTAAAGTTATATACATGTAGTTTATCAACTCATCACAAGCCTCGTAGCGTACTATGGAACTAGATGGTGCTGTATGGTAATGTCCCAACATATTTATTTATTTATTTCATGGTTCTTGGGCCATGTAAAAGTAAAATTGTATTAACTAGTTGAAGTATGATACCCATCTGAAATAAATATCTATCATCCTTCATACTGGTGTTAGATGTTGCTTTGAAAAAAAAAATGAAAATAGAGAGAGTATGGTGTAATCACTATATTTTACCTTTTTTGCAAATAAATGAAATATTATTATTTCCTCAATACAGTGCAAAACAAAATCATAAAATCGCAAAGAAATAAATTTTAGTTTAGATTTTTTGACTGTTTTTGCATACGTATTCTGATGATTATATCAAAGGATAAGCTCACATATTTATAGAAAATCCTACCTCGTAGGCATCAAGCATCTCGACCCAGATTTACGTCCTCGCATCGCACTGTATTTTCGTCTCACTTAATACACTCTACATTTAAATGAGATCTTGTAATTAATTAACATTATAATAAATTATAATCTTTTGTTCAAGTTTTGTATACAAATATCTTTTTTTAATTTTGTTTTGTTATAAAATTGTTCTTTGTTCGAAAAATCTTTTGCAGAGCTTATCCTCGTTTTAAATTATAGAATCGGATGAGCCTGTTTTAGTCGCCATTAGCAGTTTTTATCTGAAGCTTTTTACTTTTATTAAAATAAAGTAACATTACTTAAATTCTCGCACTATTCAATGTTAGTTTTTGTTGCGAATGAACTTAAATAATATTTGAAAGGATATAAATCCTTCACGTTATATAAATATTTGCAAAAGGGATTCTGTTATGCTCAGAAATTAATGTTTATATATTTGCTACTAGTGTTTTCTCGCGGTTTCGCTCGCGTCTTTTAATTTTGTAAAATTGATTTATTTTAATAGATTGTAGGGTATATATATACATATAATAAAATCGTAACTAAGCCGAATCTGTAAATTAAAAATTGTTTGGAAAATCTTATTGAAATAGAATTTATTATCGATACAGAGGTCGAATCTATAATTTTTGAATTTTTGTCTGTCTGCCTGTTGTCGCATCACGGAAAACGATTGGAGGGATTTTGATGAATTTTGGTATGATGATAGCTGGTTATTCGAGTTAACATATAGGATACTTTTTACTGCGTGATAATATCTTATATCTGAGAAATATATACTAAACGTTAAAACGTAAGTAGGGACGAACCCGAGGGGAGCGAGGGTGAGTCGCTAGTAAGCTATAAAACGCAAAAAGAATTATTCGAATCGAACCACTAGATCCAAAGATTAGCGATCAAATATACAAAGAAACTCTTCAGCTTTATCTCATTATATTAAATGACCAATTCTTGAATATACATATATATTTATATACATATTTCGTGTATCTCAAAAACGGCTTTAACGATTTTGATCCAACTTTGCACTTAGAAAAAGTTTTGATTTTTAAGTTAATCTACATAATATATGTGTCTTTTCTGAAGAAATAACCGAGCAAAACTCGGCCTCCCAGGTAGTACTAATATATTAGTGTATATTCAATTATCTAATAACATTCACAAGTTGAGTACGCTATTTCGAATATGATATAGTTGAAAAGAACTTAAATTACGTTCATTTCGGGCTAAACTATAACCATACAATTTAAAGAACTAAGTGGAAAGCTGAAATAGTTCTCAAAATTAAATTTCTTGGGGAAGTTCATCAAAACAGCGATAAGTCGTGTAGTTATGCTAAGATTATGAAGCTACGATGTTTGCAGTCACTTCGTTAATTGTTATAATTGGCCTCATACAATGTGCTTTATCATTGTTTCTAAATCTTTTTCATGATTTTTGAAAGAGATTAAAATTTTTGTATGAAAGAAAAGTAACGTCTCTGTTGACATATTAGAACTGTATTAACTAGAATTTTTTTATACGGTAGCTTTATATTTGCATTTTTCTTTTTTTTAAATACATATGTTGGGACATTAACACACAGCACCATCTAGTTCCATGGTAAGCTACGAGGCTTGTGTTATGGATACCAGATAGTTGATACACTACACACAGTAAAGTAGAAGGCAGTGGTAGCCCAATGATAACGTGCTCGCTTGGATAACAGAGTGAAGCGGGTTCAAATCCCGGGTCTCGCACCTCTGATATTTTCATATGCGAATCATATCTAACATGATTACCACTTGCTTTACAGTGAAGGAAAACATCGTGAGTAAACCTGCATGTTCGAGAAAATCTAGCAAGTTTTCGAAAAAAATGTGTAGTTAGCCATCCTCGGCCAGCGTGGTGAATTATGGCCTAATCCAACTCGTATTGAAGGCCGTGCGCTGTATTGGGACGTTAAAAAGAGCCGAATACAAACTCCCATGACTGAAGTATACAAACATAATTGCTCATCACACAAATGAATGTCCCCAGCGGGACTCGAACCCGCGACCGCTGGCACAGCAAGTAGGGTCACTACAAACTGAGCCAAACAAACAATGATGACCTCTCGTTTGTGGTACTGCGGTAAAAGTGGCCTGAGACTGTACCTACATACGTATCCATGAATTGTTAGCGTTAGATCTGGATCAGTAAAAGTTTACTCAAACGCACGGTACGGTATCTTAGTAAGAGGTAATATAAAAATTAAATCATCTACGTACAATATGTATATGTTTTACAAAATGTATAATAAGGTTGATTATTTCTAATGACCATGATTGCTTTAAAGCATTCGAAACGTCGGGAACCAAAAATCAAAATAAATCCGCGAAAAAATCCGAAAAGATAGTTTTATTTAAAATAGCTTTAATAACTTTAAAATTCAGCGGCTAACTTTTCTCCGAACTCTACCATCGTACATACTAGTAGGAGACGATGTAAAGTAATTTTACCAAATTAACTGAAAACTGTTTTATGTAAAATTAAAGCAGTTAATTTTGACGACGAAGATTAATAAAACTCACTAATATTTTAAATACAAATAGACTTTAACCCTGAAGTATTATAAAACTATATTTAATTATAATGTACCATAAAATGTAATGTTTATTAAACTTTTTTTTTTCATTTGTGCTACTAACTTTAAAGTCACCAAAAGTAATAAATGCGTCTACATTTTAACGCTGCAAATGAGTTATTTCATGTGGTTGGTGGACGGAAGTTCAATGATAGTTTAATAAAACATTTTTATTTATCATTTTATTTATAATACGTAATATAATAACTCAGGAACTATAATTTGGTTTTCAATATTCTGGATAGAATAAATACATTATAATATGTATATGTTTGTGAATAGAAATATGTTTCATGAAATTTACGTATTTACGTGAAAAAGATAAGAAAAGATTGGGAAAATAAGGCCCATCATTAACAGAGTGTACTTATCAAAATAAATAAGTATAATCTCAATATCTTCAAAAGTATTCAAATTAAATCTATTGTACTGTATTTCCAATATCCTTTATTAAGCTTACAAAGCTTTACATCATAACGAAACTTTCAAATTATTTCCTCCTATTAACTATCGCTAGTAAGTCAAACGGAATACATTATCATAATGGTACATTAAATTTCACAATTCAGAGAACTGAGAGTAAAATTTAATTTAATAAATGTATTATCAAAGCGAACGAGTTACATACCGCATGTAACTGCGTTCGAGTCAGAATTAACTGTTTTGCGAAGATTAATTACGCGTCGACGTCTGCATTGGGTAAGTTGCGGTTATTTTTAACAGATTCATACTCAGAAATAACTATAATTAGTTAAAATTAACTATCAAATATTAACTTATACGAATGTTTTAAAAATGAAATATTAAGTAAAGTTTGATTAACATCTAATCGTACCTCGAGCGGTGCCAGCTCTCCGATGCAGCTTCTAGCACACACTTCCACAAGAACTCACCATATCTCGACACTTGTCACAAGATCAATCACAGGCTGTAACGTCGTATACGGCACAGTAGCGAGCGAGGCGGCCGACGCCGCGCGACTGAACCGAGGGCAGGCGACGGGGAGCGCGCGCCGCCGCGAGGCGAGCCCACATAGCCGCTACATCTTCTTACCCGGACCACTATTTGCAAATAATATTATAGTCTTGATAATTAAAATATATAATGAAAATTAACTTTATTCTATAAACTTATTATTTTAAAATACAACAACTTTTGATAGCACAGTCGCAGCGTGCTCGCTTGGGAAACCGAGTGAAGTGGATTCAAATCGCGGATCCTGCACCTCTGATATTTTCATGTACGAATCATTTCCGATAGGATTACCACTTGTCTTACGGCAAAGGATAATGTCGTGAGGAAATCTGCATGTCTGAAAGAACCTAGCAACCGCACTTGCAATCACGGCGTGATGGACTATGGCCTGATCTCCTTGTAGGATGTTAAAAAGGGCTGAATAAAAGCTCTTTACTTTTATTTAAGTGAGTTACTTACCACAAGCGGGGTGAGGGTGTCCTCCTAGGAGAGATTTTTTCCGACATAAATCACTAGTATCATCATACTGTAGATTATTTTGTTGGTAATCTCACTTTTGTGTTGGTGAAAACTGTATGAAAATCCGTTCTGTAGTTTCTGAGCGTATCCTTGCGGTGTACCTTTTTAGTTAAAAAGTAATTTCAGATTTACTCCATAATATACCGGATACTCCATACCGGATATAGCCATTTTTTCAATGTTGGGAAATGCCTTTAGGCATACACGTGGTTATGTTGGAGCCACCGGTTAGAAAAACCAGTACTACCCACTAAAACCGAACGGAACCTTCCCCGTCTTAATGGGGCGTCGCAGGATCAACTCAACTCAACGCTCAACCACGAGGGCAGTTCTGCCGAAGCAAACTACACAATCAATGCGAAAAATCACGCCGCTCTATCGCAGTGTGAAATAAATAAACAAACATTTCCTATATGAGATACATTTGCAATGAAAAATAATTCTGTAAGTGATCGCTTGGTCATTTCAATACATGCATATTGCATAGATTTTCTAAATTATACAAAATATAGAGTAAATGAAAATATTATTTTCCAGCAATTAAATGACGAAATTGACAAACGCGTTAACGAGTCACGCGCGAGGCGCGAGCTCACCGTCTCTAATGACACTATTTGTATGATATGACTGTGATAATTAAACAACCTTTATCAGTATTTAATTAATTATACTATATTATTATATACATATAAATATGACTTTAGTGTACAACTGTTTGTGGTCTACGATCGAGTCTGTGATGGGGCCATCAAATATGTTTGTGCAAATTTCTATTTTCTGCTGTCAAAGCGATGTTTTACAAAATTAAAAATATAATGTACATGTCAACTATATATTTTCTATACATACTCGTATAATAAAATTACAACCAAGCCGAATCTGTACATTAAATATTTTTTGGAAAATCTTATTGAAATAGACTTTATTATCGATATAGAAGCCTAATTTATAGTTTTTAGAATTTTTGTCTGTCTGTCTGCCTGTCTGTCTGTCTGTTACCGCATCACGAAAAAACCACTGGACAGATTTTGATGAAATTTGGTATGATGATAATTGGTTACCCGGGTCAACATATAGGGTACTTTTTACTGCGGGAAAATATCTCATCTCTGAGAAATCTATACTAAACGTTAAAACGTAACTAGGGACGAACCCAAGCGGAGCAAGGGTGAGATGCTAATTATAACTACAAATAGTACAAAGAGCCTTGAAGATCGCAACATTATTCGTTAAAATCCTTAGCAGGAGCAAACGTGGTCTTGTAATATCTGTCTCAATGACTCTTATTCGGATAATGTGTACGTTTTAACACACATTGTTTAAATTACTTTAAATACTTTTTAAAAACATTTGTATGTGAACTATAAATTATGATATATAAGATATTTACATACATAGTAAATACCTAAGACTTTCGCTAGTACTTCTTAAGACTGAAAGATTTTGTTTTCAATACCGGCGATAGACTCGTAGACTTTTAAATTGTAAACGTACTACAAAAATCCTTTATAAAAGTCGATATTATAATCACATTTGAATCTTTAAACTACTTTGATTTTTTAAAATAAAGTTAATAATATAACCAAGTCACAATCAAGTTTCCCTGTAGTAAAAGTTCCCACCCTGTCCCCGCACTCACCGACCGCTCCGGGGTAGTTAAGATTGATTTCATTTTCAACTGAAAAATAATTAATCTTTGAACAAGTTTAAGAAATATAATTCTACAATGCCTGTCGTTAGTGCTTCAAGAACTTTCAACTTAAGCAAAAACTAATAAAAGGTAAAATTCTTAATGTAATGGCTTTAGTCGATCTTTCCGTACACAATGTAAAAGAGAGGAAGAGAGAAGTTTTCTGTAGATTATAATTTAATTATTTTTTTGAATTTTAATGTTTAATAGTTAGTCTCAGTGAGACAGTGGTAGCTCAATGGTAACGCGCTCGCTTGGAAAACCGAGTGAAGCGGGTTCAAATCCCGGGTCTTGCACCTCTGGTATTTTTATATGCGAATCATTTC
Organism: Fabriciana adippe; assembly: GCA_905404265.1. Taxonomy (NCBI): domain Eukaryota; kingdom Metazoa; phylum Arthropoda; class Insecta; order Lepidoptera; family Nymphalidae; genus Fabriciana; species Fabriciana adippe. The sequence continues at coordinate 18,601,853 of FR989986.1, forward strand.
TAACATAATTATCACTCGCCTTACGGTGAAGGAAAACATCGTGAGGAAACCTGCATGTCGGAGAAAACCTAGCAAGTTTTCGAAAGACATGTGAAGTCCGCCAATCCGCACTTAGCCAGCGTGGTGGACTATGGCCTGATCCCCCTCGTATTGAAGGGAGGCCCGTGCCCACCAGTGGGACGTTTAAAAAGGCTAAATACATACATACATACAACAAAATCAACACCAGCTTCTTCCATTTGACTCTGTCAAACGTCGGGCAGTTTGTATTGTCGATAATCCCATACACACAGATGACTTTGAACCTTTAAACCTTCGGAGAGATGTTGGCTCTCTGTGTGTCTTTTATCGTCCGTATAATGGAGAGTGTTCTGATGAACTTTCCTTGGTTTTGTTACAAAGTTGTAATTTTCCTTTTTTTAAATACATATAAATAAATTAAATAATGTAACATAATCTCTTAGGGTCATTATATATGAAGTTTGTTGAAAGATTCTCTTTTAACTGAGAAATAATATTTGCTCTCAAACCTTAAACTTACAGATAGTTGGAAACGAAACTTCAACTATGACAATTTTTTTTTATTAAAGTTCAGCTACTTATTAACTTTACAATACTGCAAAGAAATAAATACAATGTTGTCGTTAAATGATGGCCTGGACAATATTTTATTAGGTCACTCACGATATGAATGTATATATATGTATTTATACATTCGTATCGTGAGTTATTAAACTTAAAACAAAGTACTTTTCCACCAAAACGCAGATAGGTAGAGAAACAGTTTCACTTTGGAAATTACACTATACAATATACAATGTATTGTATCCACTGTATCTGTCAAACATGATGTAGTTATTTTACGTTTGTAGCTTATACTATTTAGTACCTGGCGACCGAGCTTCGCTCGGTGTATTTTTTTTCGTTATATCGTATTTTTTAGATAAAAAAAAACTAAAAACTTGAATAAATACAAAAAAAAAGCAAAACTTTGTAACCGAACGAGATTCAAACTCGGACACACCTATAGATTGTTAATCTTGCCCCTTGGTCGCTTGACCACGATACTTATGTCTGAGTGTAAGAAATTATTCAGCATATTCTGCATAGAATAATACAAAAGAAAACCGCAAGAAAACTCGTACACACGCGTTTTCCCAGACATGAGACTAACCTAGATCGATTTATCGCCCCCGAAAGCCCCCACATACCAAATTTCAGCGAAATCGTTAGAGACGTTTCCGAGATCGCTGCTATAAATAAATAAAGATATAAAGATATAAATATACAAGAATTGCTCGTTTAAATATATTAGATTAGATTATTTGTAGCTTATACTATTTATTATATTATTATTTCGAATTACACTACAATCTTACGAAATAATGTGACACAATTTGCCAAATAATATAACATTGTAATAACGTTGCGTAGAAATAATAAACATTAATCTAAGAGACGTAATGCCAGGTTAAGAGTGTTTGCCGAGTCTCAAGCCTCGAGCCTCGACCCCGAGGCTGCATTCAGAGCTGGACGGATAATATTTTCAGTTCAACTTCAAACTCTAAAAACTTGCCGTTCTCAGCTTAAAGAACGCACCGCGCTTGAAATTATGAAACTATTTCTAAGGTTCTGGACACATTACGTTTGAAACAAACTATAGCTCCTAATTTTCCTTTTTCAAATTATATTCCATTTTTAAGTAAATTAAGTTTTGTGTATCTTAAATTCTCTAGGAGGTCTCAATTGAGAAATTACTATTCAATCACATAACCATATTCACTTCATCCTATATCTTTTGGTTTTACTTTTTCATCGCCTTATTGAAGAACGATTCACTCTGATCAATAAAATGTAAGTAAAGAATTGAGTAAATATTAATACTTAATATTAATATTATAAATGTGAAAATGTGTTTGTTTGTCCCTTCTTTCACGTCGAAACAGAGTGACGGATTGTGTGGAGATAGTTGGGAGGCCTGGAGAGTGATATAGGTTGCTTTTTATCGCAGGAGATTATCTCATTCCCACGGGAAAATACATTATAATAGAACCGATAACAACTCATCATACCTATGTATGTATATATAATAAATGTACAGCCTATCTGTTCCATACTAACCGTTAATAAGCATCTAGGGACGAAGCCCAGTGAAATGAGGGTGAGTCGCTAGTATTATAATAATTTCCATTTTGAAAAGAAATATATTTGGTGTGTTTAATTAATATTTTTTATGCTTTCCATCCGATTATACAAACAAAAACATTATTTAAAGTTGATCCTGCAGAGTATGGTGGTGCGGCGGCGAGCAACTGACGTCGTCTGCATCCTCTTGGGGGCTGTACTTGGCAATGTTGCCCCTTTATTATTTCTTGATATTTCAAGGTTTATTTAATAAATTGTATTTTCAGCAAAACAAATGAATTTTAAAGGGTTTTAGCTCTGCTTTTAACAACTGTAGGTAGTTGTTTGTACAAATCGTAGTCTTTCATTGTAAATCTATACATATAATTAAACTGTAGAGGTCGAATGTCTGTACATAGAAAAAAATGCTAAAAACCGAGTCAGGGGGATGTATAAAGAGAAATAGAACAAATCTAGATTTTTTCAATTTTTTTGTTTCTCTGTCTTAAGTTTAGTAAAATTTTTTATGCTGATAGCTTATACCGGAAAAATGTACGGTTCCCGTGGGATAGATTTGTTTTTATTTTTCTAGAGGCGAACCCGAGCGAAGCGAGGGTGAGCCGCTAGTAATATTATATTATAGTGTTAATTGATATTATTAGTAACCTTTTATGAATACTATTAAAATTTAAAAACGTCATGTATTGTCCTAAACATGCGATAGAAAGTAGATGAAGTAAAATATTCCTAAAATTCATATCTTATTATGTAGAGACGAATAGCTTTGAACTAAACAGCGAGTTAACGGCAATTAGCGGAGTTGGTCGGCGCTTGTGACGTCACGGGACGATTTATTGCGTACAAGTTCTATAAAGAGGGAAACGCCCGCGTGACTTCTATAGTTTATAATTAATGAAGTCCATGTAAGGTATTGTAATGTTAATATTTAGGATATTTTTGTATTTAAAGAGAAGATATATGTATCTACTAGTATTTTTCATTTATTTGGAGATTTTGGCTTAAAATTTTGATAGGTATAAAGAAAGAATAATAATTTAATATCTTAATAATAATAATCAAATATCTAAAATTTGAAAATGTTAATAATTGAGAAATAGTTCACAAAAGTCCTGGTGTTTTAAAAAGAAATCTATAAACTGTTTGTATATATTTATTTATTTATGTATAAATACTTTTTTAGAAATTATTTATATAATAGTATTTTTTTTGGTTTTAATTTTCTTTTTCGTGGGACCCTATTTTTTTCTAAAATAAAAGTAGCCTAAGTTACTCCTTATTACATCAGCTATCTACCAGTGAAAGTCCCGTCAAAATCGGTCCAGCCGTTTCAGAGATTAGCCGGAACAAACAGACAGACAGACAGACAAAAATTGTAAAAAATTTTGTTGTGGTATATGTACCGTATATACATCCATATGCATTTACTAAAAAGCGGTTATTTTAATATTACAAACAGACACTCCAATTTTATTTATCTGTATAGATTTACACCGTCGAGATTTTCTCTACAGTAACCACGACCTTATTCATTTCTGAAACTTTCAGCTGCTCAAAGAGGCTCTCAGCAAACAAACAGACGAACAAAACCTAAGCACTAACTAAAAGTACAGCTCCAAACTCCCGCATTCCTTATAACTTTGACTTCAGCTCTGCTAAATATGTACTACTTTCAGTTACGAATGGTCAGTTACGCTTTCGTTTTGTTAAGCAAGAACTTCTCCCGTCTTTAGCTTTATTCGTGTATTTAAAGCTTACAAAGTATTATTCAAGCTCATTACATTTACAGTAAAGAGAGCCAGAAACAATAGAGTTACGTGTATTAATGTTTGTATTCAGCCCTTTTTAACGTCCCACTGCTGGGCACGGGCCTCCCTTCAATACGAGGGGGATCAGGCCATAGTCCACCACGCTGGCCAAGTGCGGGTTGGCGGACTACACACGTCTTTCGAAAACTTGCTAGGTTCTTTCAGACATGCAGGTTTCCTCACGATGTTTTCCTTCGCCGTACGGCAAGTGGTAATCATGTTAGAAACGATTCGCACATGAAAATATCAGAGGTGCGAGATTCGGGATTCGAACCCGCTTCACTGGGTTTCCCAAGCGAGCGCGTTACCACTGGGCTACCACTGCCTATTACTGTATTAATGTTGTGAAAACTAATTTATCTATAACATATTTAACGATATGCAAAAATTTAATTTATGAAACCTAACCGTCTGTCCGTCATCATTCATTCAACGTAACTGTATTATGTACGAGTACATTAAACTTTTATATGAAAGATACTATTATTTCAAACCTGTGACTCTTTGAACTTTAAATATATAAACATTTCACTTCAATATTTCTGAATCTATTGCTATTCTATTGTTTGATCTTTAAGTACCATAAAGAACTCAGCGTTAACGAAAACTAGATCTACATATTTATATTCTGTCAACTCTATAAAAGTAAAGATTGTGATATTTTTTTTAATATCTACGTTTGTTATCTTTTTAATTAAACATATAATTTTAATGGCAAAATTAAATAATATTTAATTCGAAGTGTTGAGTACTTCTATCTATCTATCTATCTATTGAGCCCTTTTTAACGTCCCACTGCTAGGCATAGGCTTACTTTCAATACGAGGGGGATCAGGGAATAGTCCACCACGCTAGCCAAGCGTTGATTGGCGGACTTTACATGTCTTTCGAAGACTTGTTAAGTTCTCTCAGACATGCAGGTTTCCTCACGATGTTTTCCTTCGCCGTACGGCAAGTGGTAATCATGTTAGAAATGATTCGCACATGAAAATATCAGAGATGCGAGACACGGGATTTGAATCCGCTTCACTCAGTTTCCCAAACGAGCCCGTCACTACTGGGCTACCTTCACTTGACTAGAGTTGAGTACTTCATAAGCACCTTGCATTTATTCTACAAATAAGCTATTGTATTGTAGCGTAGCGCTTTTTATTTTGCTCTTGCTTCAGCCACCAGGACTTATATAATATAAAATAAAAAATGAGTAAAAAATTAAAAACTATCTTTTATTTAACGAATACAGCAAAAGATATATTTGGAAAAAAATCTAAAACAGTTAACTGTTATTTTACGAGCGCTGACATTTTTCATCCTGTCTGAATAAAAAATATTCAGAACGTAGGTAGTGTAGATAAAATGTTGGTGATTGTTTATATGTAACAGTAACATAGCTTGACTCTCGATACTCGTTATCGACTGCGTAAATTTAAGTTAAATTTTAGACTCTTAATATGTAATTTAATTTAATGAAATAGATCGAAATAATAAGAGACGTTAACTAATATTTTTAAACTTTTAACTTTTCTTGTTTTATTTAAGTTTTTAAATTTAAATTATTTTTGATGTTTAACAACGTTAATAGATATGGGTATAATTATAAAAAAATATTGATATGCTTGTAAGTTCATTGTAAAATTGCTTCTTCAATATACAAATATAAAATACAATTTTTGGGAAATTAATTTTTAATATTTGATACAAAAAAAGTCGTATTATTATTTTATGAATAATGATTATGCATATTATGTATTTTACAAATAAAATATCATTTTTAGGGTTCCGTACCCAAAGGGTGCCAATGGAACCCTATTACTAAACCTCCGCTGTCTGTCCGTCTGTCTGTCAGCGGGCTGAATCTCATGAACTGTAGTTAGTAGCGGGTAGAGAGTTGACATTTTCACACAGTGTGTATTTCTATTGCCGCTATAACAACAAATAATAAACAACCAAGATGGCGAATTTTAAAATACTGCCATGCAAATTAAAGAAAAAACGATTATGGTACGGAGCCCTTCGTGCGCGAGTCCGACTCGCACTTGACCGATTGTCATTTTAAATTTATTTTTTATAACTTATCAATTTAATCAAGATGACTCCTAAAAGTAAAACCCCTAAAATCCTAACACACTTCAGGGCCTCAAGTCTGCTATTTTACATGAATTGTCATTATGGAACAATGCAATTTTAATTCAATTACCATTGGTCTAAAATTTCGTAGTCTACTAAACTTACAATGGTCGATCATTGGTCTTGTCATTGGATTGTAATATGATTGTAATTAGATTGTAGTGGAAAGGGAATCGGTATTGCCATTAGTTCAAAAAGCGTTTGCCAGAATGAGTTTTAGCCTAAGTTCGATAATATATGTTATCAATTTATATTTTAAAGACTAAGCATTATATAAAGTGATCATAAAAAGCTAAAAAGATAAATTTTAAGTGTAATCTAAAAAATAAAACGTCCAAAATAAATAAGTTTCATCTGTAACTTTTGAATTGACATTAAATGTCAATGTCTTTTGATAGGTCAATTTGTTCGTGGTCGCGTAAAAATCCTTCATTATCGTCCTATTGGAGCAAATTTCTGCATTGCTGGACTTCTTGGAGAGCCAGCCCGAGCTAGCATTCGGCCACTATAATCGTAGCATCGAAGGACGCAGCCTAGCGAAGCGGCGTTGGGTGGAGTGCGCCCAAATTTTAAGTAACGAAGAATCAAACATACAAACTTTCACCTTTGTCATATTAGGAGGATTATAATAATAATAATAATAATAATATAAGCCTTTATTCAGACATGATTTACAATAAAGATTACAAACTATATTCTAATGTTTTCTTTTTACACTTTTTACACAATATGTGTGACAATTTCCTTACTACGACATATTGATAAACTGGCTTTCACGGAGTAAAATTGTACATAATAAAAATAATATACATAATTAGAAATCATTAATAATAATATTTTAATTAAAAGTCATTGATAAATTAATATAATTAATGAGAGATAATATGACTACTTCAAATTAATGTGGAATGTCTATTGATTTTACTTTTAAAATATATTAATTTTGAAATATAATAATTTAACAGTTAATATCTTAAAATTAGACTTATTTTCGAGTTACTAATTTTATAATTATATGCTTAAAAATAAATGTTTTAAAAAATTAATTAAATAGTAAGACATTAATAATTTTTAAATTATATTATTACATTTAAAAATTCTGAAATACTATTGTGTTATTTAATAAAATTAAATTATAAATTATGGACACTTAACTGATTTTTAGGATGATATTATAAAATTTTAATTAAAATGTCACTTCCGGCTGATTGATATAAAAGCATAAGGTAACCGTTAGAAGAGGCAGTTTCTGGACAGACATTCATTACGGCAGAAAAGAATAAGTATTACTTGTTAAAATAATATTGAATTTATGTTGAACTTATGTGTAATAAGTGAAAACATAAAGCGCTTTCCTGTGATTAGTTAAATAGTAGTAACATAAAGTGATCGTTAAAATTACATTGAATTTTGTTATATTTGATAGAAATATTGGATAGAAATATGAAAATTGAAGTAACATTATAAAACTTATAAAGTAAAAAGTGATAAAATAAGGCTTATTACATTGATTTACTGTGTTCTTATTTTCCTCATCTTGAAATTATATGGTTATTTATACACTGTTTTAACAATATATTTGATTGTGTTTTACTTATTCTATATATATATTTATTTATTATTTACTTATTTATTTATTTGTTTTGTGTGTGTATGAGTAAGATTACTCTGCCTCGACAACCTTGTCTGTTTGCCCTTTGTTGGCAAAGGCCTCCTCCAATTTTTACATAACTGTCTATCTCTAGCTAGTCTGGTCCATGTGCCATTTAATATAATTGTTAAATTTAGCATTGAGTGCCTCTGTAACTTGCCTCACAGCTCTTGTCACAGTCTTCTGTGAGATATTGTGTAGATAGACACTCTGCTCAACTAAGGTCTGGTAAGATCCAGATGCGTAAAATGCTAAGGCTATCAAAATCTGCAACAGAAATATGTAGGTATATATTACATTAATATCAACATCATGTATTCTTAGACTATAGCTATGCCTTTAGTGATAAGCAATGAATTGTTTTCTAACCTTCGTCTCCGTTGATATTCCATCATTCCGACGTGGTTTTGGAATAATTGGAGTTAGTTCCTCCACTAGCCCCCTCACAGTTTCCTTCCCGAGGCGAAATGTTTTTACAAATTCTACCTCGGAAATATCCTGAAAGGGGTCAACATTACTCCTTAACAAGCGGCGGGCTCGACGGCGGTTTTTTCGTTCCGAACGCTGGCGTTGTTGAGCGTCAACGGTGTTGGCCAATTCCAAAATATTCCATCTTATTCTGAACATTTTATTAATGTAGCAATAACTTCACAACTTAACTTTAATAAGCACGCTCAACAAATGAGAGGTATCGAAACACTTATGAATTTGCGATGACAGATGACTGCACAATGGCGCATAAATGCTATTTTACATGAATTGTCATTATGGAACAATGCAATTTTAATTCAATTACCATTGGTCCAAAATTTCGTAGTCTACTAAATTTACAATGGTCGATCATTGGTCTTGTCATTGGATAATGGATTGTAATTGGGTTGTAGTGGAAAGGGAATCGGTATTGCCAGTAGTTCAAAAAGCGTTCGCCGAAATGAGTTTTAGTCTAGGTTCGATAATATATGTTATCAATTTATATTTTAAAGACTAAGCATTATGTAAAATGATCATAAAAAGCTAAAAAGATAAATTTTAAGTGTAATCTAAAAAATAATAAAACGTCCAAAATAAATAATTTGATAGGTCAATTTGTTCGTGGTCGCGTAAAAATCCTTAATTATTGTCCTATTGGAGCAAATTTCTGCATTGCTGGACTTCTTGGAGAGCCAGCCCGAGCTAGCATTCGGCCACTATAATCGTAGCATCGAAGGACGCAGCCTAGCGAAGTGGCGTTGGGTGGAGTGCGCCCAAATTTTAAGTAACTAAGAATCAAACATACAAACTTTCACCTTTGTCATATTAGTAGGATTCTAATAATAATAATAATAATAATATAAGCCTTTATTCAGACATGGTTTACAATAAAGATTACAAACTATATTCTAATGTTTTCTTTTTACACTTTTTACACAATATGTGTGACAATTTCCTTACTACGACATATTGATAAACTGGCTTTCACGGAGTAAAATTGTACATAATAAAAATAATATACATAATTAGAAATCATTAATAATAATATTTTAATTAAAAGTCATTGATAAATTAATATAATTAATGAGAGATAATATGACTACTTCAAATTAATGTGGAATGTCTATTGATTTTACTTTTAAAATATATTAATTTTAAAATATAATAATTTAATAATTATTATACTAATTTTATAATTATATGCTTAAAAATAAATGCTTTAAAAAATAAATTAAATAGTAGGACATTAATAATTTTCAAATTATATTATTACATTTAAAAATTTTGAAATACTATCGTGTTATTTATTAAAATTAAATTATAAATTATGGACACTTAACTGATTTTTAGGATGATATTATAAAATTTTAATTAAAATGTCACTTCCGGCTGATTGATATAAAAGCATAAGGTAACCGTTAGAAGAGGCAGTTTCTGGACAGACATTCATTACGGCAGAAAAGATAAGTATTAGTTGTTAAAATAATATTGAATTTATGTTGAACTTATGTGTAATAAGTGAAAACACAAAGCGCTTTCCTGTGATTAGTTAAATAGTAGTAACATAAAGTGATCGTTAAAATTACATTGAATTTTGTTATATTGGATAGAAATACGAAAATTGAAGTAACATTATAAAACTTATAAAGTAAAAAGTGATAAAATAAAGCTTATTACATTGATTTACTGTGCTCTTATTTTCCTCATCTTGAAATTATATAGTTATTTATACACTGTTTTAACAATATATTTGATTGTGTTTTACTTATTCTATATATATATATTTATTATTCACTTATTTATTTATTTGTTTTGTGTGTGTATGAGTAAGATTACTCTGCCTCGACAACCTTGTCTGTTTGCCCTTTGTTGGCAAAGGCCTCCTTCAATTTTCTCCATAACTGTCTATCTCTAGCTAGTCTGGTCCATGTGCCATTTAATACAATTGTTAAATTTAGCATTGAGTGCCTCTGTAACTTGCCTCACAGCTCTTGACACAGTCTTCTGTGAGACATTGTGTAGATAGACACTCTGCTCAACTAAGGTCTGGTAAGATCCAGATGCGTAAAATGCTAAGGCTATCAGAATCTGCAACAGAAATATGTGTATATATATTACATTAATATCAACATCATATATTCTTAGACTATAGCTATGCCTTTAGTGATAAGCAATGAAGTTGAAGTTGTTTTCTAACCTTCGTCTCCGCCGATATTCCATCATTCCGACGTGGTCTTGGAATAAGTAGAGTTAGCTCATCCACTAGCCCCCTTAGTTTCCTTCCCGAGGAGAAATGTTTTCACAAATTCTACCTCGGAAATATCCTGAAAGGGGTCAATATTGCTCCTTAACAAGCAGCGGAGGGCGATTTCTTCGCTCCAAACTTTATTCTGAACATTTTATTTAGGTTCACACACTTCACAACTTAAGAAAATACCAAACAAACATGGCTTTTATGCAATGACTGCACAATGGCACATCAATGATAGTTCAGTGGCGTTCCAATGGTCATTAGAACTGTCAAAATATTAGTAGACTACGCAATACATTCGATCATTGACTTGTCATTATGTACGGGACTACCAATTTGCAAATTTGTCATTGGGGTGTCAATGACACACCATCGGTGGCGTTTCATTGGTCATTAGAACTGTCAAAATATTAGCAGACTACGCAATAATTCGATCATTGACTTGTCATTATGTACGGGACTACCAATTATTTGCAAATGTGTCATTGGAGTGTCAGTGACACGCCATCGGGAAACCATTGAATTAGTAGACTACCAAAATTGCAAAAAGTAGCAATTACGATGTCATTGATCGACAACTGTAACACCATTGCAATAGCAGACTTGAGGCCCAGGTCTGAATCGTTTTTCAATATGATACTATATTTAATGCGATTGTACGTAACTCTCACGCAAGTCGGATTCCCATTTTATCAACTTTTGAATCTTTTTATTTTGAAGAGTGCGATTTTTTGGAATAAATATTATAACAAAGCTGATAGAAAGGATTTGCGGCGAGCCCTTGCTAAATCGAATAAAATCACCGCCGGCACAATATACAGATTAATACGACGATTGAAATCCAAAGCCTGAGGTAAAATGCTAATGTCGAAAGTTCTAGAAAAGACAACTAAATTTGTATGTATTACAAAATTGTACCTTACAATATAAATTGTTCTTAAGACAATTTTTTGATCTGCCCTACCTTAGTCCAGACGCGTCCCACCACAGCTGCGTGCATATTACGATTTACTTATATTTCTCACTAGCGACTCACCCTTTCTTCACTCGGGTTCTTCCCTAGGTTGCTTCCCAAAACAAAATTAATTAATTAATTTGGTTTTAATTTTTCTTCGTGGGACAATATTTTTTTTTTCTAAAATAAAAGTACCCTAAGTTACTCATTATTACATCAGCTATCTGCCAGTGAAAGTCCCGTCAAAGTCGGTCCAGCCATTTCAGAGATTAGCCAGAACAGACAGACAGACAGACAAAAATTGTAAAAAATGTTGTTTTGGTATATGCACCATGTATACATCCATATGCATTTAGTAAAAAGCGGTTATTTTAATATTACAAAGAGACACTCCAATTTTATTTATATATGTATAGATTATCACCAAAACTATATAATCGAGTATTATACATTAAAGTCCATATTTTGTCTCTATTTAGTATTTTTTTATAAATTCTAATGATTAAATTCATCTAAACTAATAAGCTTTACGCAATCAAAAACATAAAAGCTGTTAAAACATAAAAGTTAGTTATACGGTACGGCGGACTTTTATGTAGAGCTATTAGAGGTCTACATATTTGCCATACATTGTGTCAGTTATTTACAACCGCATGGAGAGCTGTTGACTGTCGACTTAACTCATACCGTCAATACTCAGTTCCTGTAAGTTTTAGAAATACTTTTAAATAAAACTACCTTTTCGAATTATTTCGCGGATTTATTTTGATTTTTGGTTCCCGACGTTTCGAATGCTTTACAGCAATATTGTAAGGTACTTTGGTGCCATTTTTGAATTTTTAAAATCGTTTTTTTAATTGTGGGAAGGCACTACTTGTAACAAATATATAACGCCTTTGAGATGTCTAACACCTTAGCCTCTCCCGTGACCATAATTGCTGTAAAGCATTCGAAACGTCGGGAAGACATTATTACAGCAAAAAACCGCATCTAAATTTGTTCAATAGTTTTAGAAATCAACGCTCAAATTCTTGCAGACAGAAGCTGACCTGCGAATGCTGACGTGTAATGATCATCTGCTCTGATTCACGCAGACACAAATGAGTGATTTTGTTAGAGAATGCCTTTCTTCCTTAATATTATATCAGTCGTATGTTTGTCTATCCGTATATATTCTATAATCTACTGAATGAAATAGTAATAGAGTACGTAAAATATATAGGATATAGTCCCCTGGTCTCAAATGGCCAGCGTAAATAAACGAATTCTGAGTTTATGTGCAAACATTTGTTTGCAAACTAAACTATTAAAAGTTTAGTGAAATGCAACACATTCTATATCAAATAGAAGGATTCACTTTGAAGCATACGAATATAGTACAAAGGTACGATTTAAGTGCACATATTAAAAATATGGAAAAATGTTCTCCTTTCTTCTTGGGTTAGCTTTCTCCTGGGCCTCATTGGCCCACGATACGTGGGGCTTAATAGTCAGAAAAATATTGTAACGAAAAACAGAATCTTAAAATTTTTATACCATTCGAAGCCCTCCTCCACGATGTGGGATTCGCACTTAACCATTTTTTCTAATAGCCTCGTTTTATTCATCATTAAAATCTCATTTCTATTAAACGGCAATGCAGGATTTGCTCGCAGCTTCCCAGCACGTAACTACGATTAAGATGTTTAACTTGATTTGACGCTAATTGTTATTTTCCATGGAGCTTAATTAACAACAGCTTAGTTAATTACCGCAATACAATCCGTATTATTACTGCAATCTGGCAAGTTATATACATTGTAGCTTTGTTCGTGAGTTTTGCTGAGCTTACAGTAAATATACTTTTATGTTTTAACTAGCGACTTCTCCTAGTTTTACTTAACTCATTTTTCTACCTAAATATGTGTTAAAATATGACCGTTTGTATATTTATTAAAAAAGGGTATGAAAGTTGGACTTGAAGTTTTCTAAGAAAAGTTTTCCGGTGTAGTAGTATTACATAGCCGGCGCTAAGTATAGCTTTACTTGGGATTACATAGTAAATATAATATAATTTTATTTTATTTATATTCTACACGTTTTAGCTCTCAAGTTGTAAATTATCGACATAAAATGAATGTGTATTTCATTTAGGAAAATATTACAATGAAAAACTTGATTATACTGCAAGTTATTATGAATGAAGCACTGGAACATTATATTGACGACACGTTTGACTCAGTTTGTAGTGACCCTACTAGCTGTGCCAGCGGTCGCGGGTTCGAGTCCCGCCAGGGGCATTCATTTGTGTGATGAGCACGAATGTTTGTGCTCTAGTCATGGGTGTTTATATTTATAATATGTATATATTTTAAGTTATATATGTAGTGTACCAACTATCTGGTATCCATAACACAGATCTCGTAGCTTACTATGGAACTAGATGGTACTATATGTTAATGTCCCAACATATTTATTTATTTTTTTATAGGTAATTTAGCTTAGGACACTAGTATCTAACTTAGCTTCCAGTAGCTTAGTACTTCCCGCCGATGCAGTTTTATTTAACTACTATCTTCTGCTAGTGGCTTTGGTCTTATGTATGTTTCTATTTGATTTTCATTCACTAAACAAGATTCCCGAATTGGTATACAACATAGGAGCGCTTAGATTGGATTGTTTAGACCTGTTTGTATGTATTCGACCGTTTAACATAAAACTTAGCTTTCTTTTTTATTTACGTATAGAATGAGAATTACGTATAGAAATTTGATTGTTGTGAACTACATTAAAATATGTCCAGCCAATCAAATCCAACTCAATCAGTCATATTGATACGCAGTTATGCACAAAAACATAAAAAATGTTTATGTTGCATGCGTTATGGGTATATCTGCCAAAGACATTTAAAAAAAAACATTATTTTTGTTTTATAATTTTAATACCGTTGTGATTGCATTATTATTTTCCACAGTGGACAATCTTACTCAGTGTAGGTGCACGGTACATATTACGAGGTAAAGTATGTGCACAATTACAAGTGCGTTCTCTATTACGTTCCCCGGTAAATTCCCGATGGGATGACTAATAGACACGACCGGTCAAAAATAAAGGGCAGATTCGCCAGCTTAACATATTGTGTACGTCAACTTCTTTCCCGACACCGGGATGCTAGAGAAAAACGCAGTAATTTTTTTGGCCCAACGCGGGACTCAAACCCAGGAGCTCACAATCTGCAACCGTACATGCTTGATACTTGACCGACGAGTTACGAGACAGTACAATACATGATAACAATAACATCAAAACCAATGTTTCTAAAAATAAATGTTTTCGGGGTCTTTAACACTTTTAGTTCTCACGTTATTGAATTTATTGAAGAAAACTTAAACTTCCATAAACGTCGAAGGAGAGCGTTCGAACAATGCAGCCAACATTGTTTAATACTGAAAGTATCGAAAGTTGGGAAGGATCTTTTTTGTTGCACCCTCTTTAATCGTTGAGTTGTGACCTAGTTGGGCTCGCCTCCGCTACAAGACTTACTTCAGCCGATTATTGACTAAAATGACAAAGGTAGTTTCGCATATTATTTTTATATGACACTTGCGTTATGTTATAAGGTCCGGTAATATGTACGTGGCGTCAGCTACTATCCCAGGAAAAGGAAAGGGCTCACACGGGGTAGAAAATAGAAGTTTCATTAAATTTTTGGAAGTCAAAGCGGGGGTGGGTCGCTAATATATGTAGAACATAAATTATATGACGACTCAATATTTTGGGAAAGAATTTTAATGGATGTTTGTAACTTTGTATAATATATCAGGTGAATTTGGACTAACATTGCTAAAATATTTACTAACATTATTTTATGTGACATTCTTGATATATTTTGAAGTAGAAGAAGTGAGACACGATAATTTACTTGTGTGTTTTGGGTAAATAGTATTTTGAGGTGGTTTTCGTATACCAAATTATTATCACACTAGCGACTCACCCTCGCTTCGCTTCGAGTTTGTCCCTAGACAAAAACAAATCTATTCCACGGGAACCGTACATTATTTCGGGATGATATATAGCCTATAGCCTTCCTCAGTTAACGGGCTATCTAATGCAAAAAGATTTTTTTCAAATCGGATGAGTTGTTCCTGAGATTAGCGCGTTCAACCAAACAAACAAACAAACAAACAAACAAACTCTTCAGCTTTATAATATTATAATATAGATATAACTACAGTGAAATGTTTTCAGACATACATATATTCACATCAAATGAGAATAAATCAAGTTATAACTTATATACTCTTATTTTATTTCCCTCTCGAACAACGCAAACCATCACAGACAGCTTTAGAAAACAAATATTGCGGGCAGACTTTGATATGATTGAAAAAGTTCCGAAGCATACAAGAGAAACTGTAACGAAGAGTTTATTGCCTCGCATAAGTAACTTACAAACCTAATTTCCATCTTCGTATGGCGCATAAATCTGGGCTACATTATTGCTGGAAGCTCATTGTGGTAAGCTACGAGGCTACGATTCCTAGGGTTTGTACAACTGCTACGATCGAAGTAAATACACTTGCTGTTGTTTCTTAAAGTTACCGAATTTTCTATCGTCTCAGCGTTGGCAACCAGACTATGTTGCCAAAAATTGCAATTTTACAGATAAGAATGAAAAATACTCAGTAAATAATAATATATGAAGTGAATTTTCGTTATATTTTTTCAAGTAAAAATTAAGCTTAATTACCTGTAAAAAGAAAAATGTTCTCAAGCAATTTGTACATTTTTCGCAAGAATAAGTAATAGTGATGTTCTTAACCTAGTTTTATTTGAATAGGATCGACACAAATAACTTTAAAGTTAATTTAAATTGCTTGTAGAAGCGGCCGAGCCAGAAAAGTATCTACAATTTAGATGTAATTTAGCAGAATCATTTGCATGTTAGAATAATTCCGTTATACTACAGAAGAAATCAGAATATCTGTATTGAGCTACTACGAACTAATATGAACACTATAGTTTCATATCGTTACTACTTCATTGAATCAATTCAAATATCTCTCCCAACACAATCTAGTTTAGTCGAATAATTGTATAACAATAATCTCCACATCCCCAGCAGGTTGCTGCCAAACGCTGCTATTTTCATTGTTCTATCCTTTTTAAAACAATACTCGTTCAAACTCGTACAATTGCTTCAAAACGTGCCATTTCCGTATAATTTCAGTGTATCCGCGATTTTAACGAGCTCTCTAAACTCTATTACACAAGTTTAACTGGCTTAAAATTCAGGAAAAAGATTATCTAAAGTTATAATATACAAATATGTGTAAGGCATTGAATTTTGACATAGTAGGTAATTTATATTATCTATACAGTTTAATTAATACTAGGTTGATTCCTCATACAAACTTTCATCCCCATTTTCACCCCCTTAAGGGCTGATTTCCGTGATAAAAAGTGTCCTATGTCCTTTCCAGGGTCTCAAACTAACTTCTTTCCAAATTTTATCTATTTTGGTTCAGTAGATCCAGAGATTACTCCCACAACCTCACAGACTCACAAATTTTACCTCGTTATAAATATTAGTATAGATTATAAGGGCAGAGTTTGTTTGTTTATTTAAACGCACTAATCTCTCAAACTACGAATCCATTTACTAAGGAAGGCTATAGATTATACATCATCCGGGAAAAATGTACGGTTCCCGTGACATAGTTTTGTTTTTGTCCAGGGACGAACCCGAAGCGAAGCGAGGGTGAGTTGCTAGTGTTTTTATAATCATAACTACTACTTCTTTGGTTAAAGTTTCTTTTGAAATTTAAATTCATTTCAAAAAAATTAAGTCAATGAGCCAAAAAACTTATAAAAAAGGTTTTACTCCCAGCTTTTATGTGCAATTTTAATAAGGCGACATTTGTTTCCGATATAATTTAACTCTTTTAGAATCTTGAGTCACATTTCCCTTTGGTTTATTAATATGTAATCTTACTTAAAGTCCGTTTACAATGTAAATATTTGTATAAGGTTTATAATACTACCATTAAAGTCTACTAGATACCAGGCTATAAAGTATGCTATCATGTCAGTTTGCTGGGAGTAGTTAATAGGTATGTCGTACCAGGTTGTTACTCCTTTGCAAAAATGATAACCAATACACTATTGATAACAATATGATAATTGTGATAGCAATAATATTATTAAAAGAAAGAAATGACGACACGTTTGGCTCAGTTTGTAGTGACCCTACTTGCTGTGCCAGCGGTGGCGAGTTCGAGTCCCGCTGGGGGCATTCATTTGTGTGATGAGCACGAATGTTTGTACTCCAGCCATGGGTGTTTATATTTATAATATGTATGTATTTAAAGTTATATATGTGTAGTGTAGTAGTATTGAAGGGAGGCCCGTGCCCAGCAGTGGGACATTAAAAAGGGCTGAATACAGTGTGTAGTGTATCAACTATTTGGTATCCATAACACAAGCCTCGTAGCTTACCATGGAACTAGATGGTACTGTGTGTTAATGTCCTAACATAAAAAAAAAAGTTTTGATAACTTGTTATACACCACAAACATTACAGTTAAATACATAATGTATTTGCATCGTAAGCAAGTAATTGTGCGTATAAAAGCAAATAAGCTCCAAATATAACCTGCACATATCATAGTTAACGAGTTACAGTGCGTGTTAACTTCGATGGCTATCGTCTATGGGCGTACGTAATAGCCGAGCCGAGCCGAGCTGACTGATAACGAATATTTATTAGAAACAAACACCTGCACTCTCATATCGCTGCTTGAGTGCAAATAACCACCATACGATCATACATGTTTTTTATTCATACATTTTCATTATTAATTTCTTTGTTAAAAGAAAGAATTAAATAAAAAAAATATATTTTTATTTTTAAACTAGCAGAATTCGCGGCTTCGCTCGCGATCAAACTACGAAAAATACGAATCCAAATATGTCCAAGGAATAAAAAGGTTCATATAAACATTTTTTATCCCCTTCTTTCATCTTTCATCAATATCTTAATATCCCCTATTTCATCCCCTTGGGGGTTGAATTTTGAAAAATCGTTCTTTTGTGGATGCCTTCGTCATAATATAAGGAATACATGTGCAAATTTTAATTTGCTAGCCTTAAGGGTTTGACCTGTGCTTTGATACATCAATCAATCAGTTTTGCCTTTTATAAATGTATATAGATTATCAAATTAACAACCATTAAATCCGATAATTTAATTAAATATTCGTTTAGCTTAAGTTTAGTTCTCATATACATACATACGAACAAATGTACGAAATTATCGCCGTGACTGAATGTAGAATGTAACAAAAAGACACTGGTAGCCAGGAAGGTCACAAGTTTGATTTTTGTATGGAGAAAATGGTAGTTCTTAAAGTATTAAAACATAGTAAAAACAGAATAAGGTGTAACTGTCTTAATAAATAAAAAGTGTTGTGTTATTAAAAATCACACATCAATAATAATATTATGATGACAGGATAAAAATATATTTCGATGCGTCATCGCTAGTTAATACTGACGGTTAGCTTTCACATGGTTAGGTGTCGGATAGATTTGTTAACTGTCGATATTTTATCGTTGTAAATTCACTTATGGGAGCAAATAATTGAATTTGTTTTAAGTTTATGTTTTTATTGAATTTGTGTTAATTTTGTTCACGTCCAATTCCTGGTTCGTAAAACTATAATAATTAATATAATAATTATTGCAATATCACCAGTTCTCTAGCGTCTCATACGTTACAGTACTCGTAAGCTCGGTAAAGCTCGATTGAGCCAACCACTGCATGCATAAGTTTATATGAAAGATCGAGCCACAATTCAGTGGTTACGTCGTAGCGCCTCGCTTATTACAGCAGTTAGCTACGACTCTACAATTTCGTAGACCCGCTACGATCCGCGCTATCGGCTACGATTGCCTCTCACTTTGATTAAGCGTTATTGCTCTCGCAATCGACGCTACGGATAAGTTTTATGTAGTGTTCTCCGTAGACCGGTCACGTCGAGGTAATGCTTAAATAATCATTTTAAAGTGTTATATTCTTATTCGTTATATAAAAATATTTTAAAACACACTCATAGTATTAAAATTGCAGTATTTTTTAAGGCTTTATTATGAAAGGCAGTAATATTTTTTTCCTTTAAAAATATAAATAGACCGCATGACAAAAATGCAATTTATTTCCAATTAGTAATTTAAAAAATATAAATGTAAGTGGATTTATTATTTACAGACTACGAATTTAGGCTACGAATGATAATTATATACAAACTTCTAGTTTCACGACCGGTATACAACAAGTATTGATAGGAGATTATACAAGAAAATAGGCTGAAACTGGGATCTCTAAATTTTAGGTTAATATAAATAATTATAAAGGAAATACATATATGTTTTGCTGTGTAGTTTAGAAACGATGCCGAAACTAAAAACTTTTATACATAGCGTAGTTAGCTATTAGCAAAACAATTAAACAAATTTTATAGTTGAACGAGAAAAAGCTTACATTAATATGTTCACGGATTAAATAAACTTAGTGCGGAGCTTAATCTGTAAGCTCTGCCGTTTGTTCCGACGAACGAATACGAGCTTGAATTCATTAGAATTAAAAACCTGATTAATGTTTGCCAAACTTTGACTATTCATTGTACAGATATCTTACTAAAGTGTACGTACTCGTAAGGCGCAGCTTGTTTGAAGTGAGTAGATAGCTAAAATTACATTCTATTACCAAATTTTTTGAGTTTTGCACGTTGAAGGCAATAAAAGACGGATAAATAAAAAGGGATTCTATTACATCCAATATAATTTTTTTAAATAATACTTAACGTTTAAATTTAACATCAATACATTTTTGTAACACTTACTTAAGCAAAAAATTTACAAATATGATGAGTCTATATTATAATATTAGCTACAACTTTTTGCTTAAACGGCTTATCAACAGTTCCAAATAACCTATCCCAATAACCTAATCCTATCTGTGGTTTCCGTCACTAGCAATATAAATTTGAAAATATTTGTACGAGTATGGTTGTAGCTTATGAAAATATCTATTTCTAATAAGGAAAACTTCAGAAGCTATATTGAGAATATCCGTAAGACAGGGTGGTATTATGCATATCTTTCAAAATCTTATTTTTGTACTTTAATCTATACTAACATTATAAAGCTGAAGAGTTTGTTTGTTTGTTTGGTTAAACGCGCTAATCTCAGGAACTACTGATCCGATTTAAATAATTCTTTTTACATTAGATAGCCCGTTGACTGAGGAAGGATAGGCTACATATCATCTGAGAAAAATGTACGGTTCCCGTGGGGCACATTTGTTTTTATCTAGGGACGAACCCGAAGCGAAGCGAGGGTGAGTCGCTAGTATTTAATATATGAAATCCTTGTTATAAATTATTATGAAAGCTAGTCTACCTAAAATATATTTATTTTTCTTCGATACTTTGCTCGCGTAGTTCATTTATATGCAAATGCTCCAATCCTGAAGAGAGTAGTTCAACTAAAAAAAACAACCCAAGAATCAATCTCTTCAGCCTTATAATGTAAGTAGAAATAAAACAAAGGGTATCAATAGAAAAGTAAGAATAAATTGATATCGAGGTGATGTACGTCGTCGTATATCGGTCGCGATGCGAACCTACGTATGTATATCGTACAATAACAATATTTTTGTCGGCACGTTATCTGTCAGTAACTCTACAGTTAAAATATATTACATTTATTTTCATCAGATTTAAACTTTGTAAAATGCAGGTATTTTAAGGCAGTGGTAGCCCAGTGGTAACGCGCTCACTTGGGAAACCGAGTGAAACGGGTTCAAATCCCGAGTCTCGCACCTCTGACATTTTTCATGTGCGAATCATTTTTAACATGATTACCACTTGCCTTACGGTGAAGGAAAACATCGTGAGGAAACCTGCATGTCTGAGAAAACCTAGCAAGTTTTCGAAAGACATGTGAATTCCACCAATCCGCACTTGGCCAGTGTGGTGGACTATGGCCTGATTCCCCTCGTATTGAAAGAAGGCCCGTGCCTAGCAGTGACACGTTAAAAAGGGCTGAATACATACATACAAAATATAATTTAAAAAAATAATTCATGTATAATTGTTAACTGTATGTATGTACCTATACCTGTACGTATATGTATGTATCTGTGCACCTGTGTGTCAGTGTTTCTATATAATATTTTTGTATGTAAATATGTGTGAGCGTGCAAGAGAGTGTATGTACGTAAGTGTCTACTGTTTTACGACAGTTGACCTCGATTCTATGGGTACATTTACCAAACCTTGTATCTTCACATAGGTTTTACTTAGTACATAAAAAACAAAATGTTAGAAAGGATTCGTGAGCAAACTGTAGGCGGATCACATGTTAGATGTACATGTGTAAATATAGCGACAAAATACCTTTTCATTCCATACAACCATAATATGAAAATGAGATTTTATTACCTACCAATACCCACTCGCATCGTGCACACGTTGGAACGACGTTAGGGTAATTTGTTTAGCTAAAATATTTGTATTTAGGCACTAAAGCCTTGGACGTTACAATTAGACGCGCCATTCCACTATAATTTATTTTATATAACAATACGTGTGCTGTAATATTGCATCGACATTGTAACTATGCCTCTTTAGAAAATTGTTATTCATCTTAATAAATAATAAGTCACTTAACATCGTTGTGCGATAAACAAAACATCAAAGTTCATGCTTATATATTATTATAAACTCTGTAACATATAAGGACAAACTTTGACGTTTTGCTTATCTATACATATAATAAAATTGTAACTAGGCCGAATCTGTACATTAAATATTTTTTGGAAAATCTTATTGAAATAGACTTTATTATCGATATAGAAGCTAAATCTGTAGTTTTTAGAATTTTTGTCTGTCTGTCTGTCTGTCTGTTACCGCATCACGGGAAAACTACAGGACAGATTTTGATGAAATTTGGTATGATGATAGTTGGTTATCCGGGTCAACATATAGGATATTTTTTACTGCCAGAAAATATCTCATCTCTGAGCTAAACGTTAAAACGTATCTAGGGACGAACCCGAGCGGAGCGAGGGTGAGTTGCTAGTATAATATATAGTACCTGGGCGAGCGAGCTTCGCTCGGTGTTCTTTTTTATTTTTTTATAAACATAAGTAAAAACTTTATATCCGACCGGGACTGGAACCCGAACACCTGATTGCAAATCTTGCACCTTGACCGCTTGACCATGCTTTTACTCAAGCGTAAGAAATTGTCGACCATATTTTGAATGGAATAATGTGAAAGAAAACCGCATAAAAACTCGAAATCGCGCGTTTTCCCAGGCATAAAATTAATCTAGATTGATTCCCCCCCCCCCCCCCCCCCCCCCAAAAACTCACACATACGAAATTTCAGCGAAATCATTAGAGCCGTTTCCGAGATCGTCAGTATATATCAATAAATATGCAAGAATTGCTCGTTTAAATATATTAGACAGATACTTAAGCAGTAAATGCAATAAAATCAAAAATGTATTTTATATAATATATATAAAGTCGGTTGTAAAGTAGACTTTTCCATTAATTGTCATAAAACGAAGGTAATATGCTCTCTATCACAGGCTATTAACTGAATAAAGCGACACTATCTTTAGTGAGTAAGTCGTCCATTTGAAATTGTAGTGTATAGATGATTGGAGTAACTCTTTTTTATAACTATACTAGCAGATTTCCCTTGCTTATCCTTCGGGAATTGTACATTTTTCTAGAATAAAAAGAAGCCTATGTACTATTCCAGACAATAATCGCTGTGTCTTTCATCCAGAACCGTTAAGCTGTCGTGGCAATTGAGTAACAAACATCTAAACATCCATCTAAACTTTCACATAATAATGTTCTCCTGACCGATTCCGGCCACGGCGGCCAATCTCATTGAGACTAGCCAACTGCGCAGGAGATATTATAGTGCACAAGTGTACGCGCAGACACAAGTGCACTTTCACATATAAAATAATCTATAACTGTTTTGATTCATTTAAATTTATTTTGAAATATCTATCTACAACATCCTTTAATGTCCCACTTCCGGGCACGAACCTCGCCTAATATGAAGAGAGTCAATTACTCTGTAAGTCAAAATTGGTAGATTCTAAGTCAGACCAGGTTTCTTTACGATGTTTTCCTTTACCACATTAGTAAGTGGTAATCAAGTTGGAAATGATTTGCACATGAAAATCTCGAAAAAGGATTTGCATTAGATACGGAATAGCACGATTTTATCAGATACTAGCAGAGCCCGCGGCTTCGCCCGCGATCAAACTACGTAAAAAAAAAATCTTTTTCGCAATACATACTTTATTACTTGCAAAAATAATTTTGTGTAAGTTTTATTATTTCTGAGATATATGAAAGAAAAAAATAAATTTTAGCGATTGTGACTCAAAATACCTAGTATCTTAAAAGATGTTAAGCGTATATTCTGTAAATAAATTTACACTTTATGTATTTAGCAAGCTCCACTGCTTGTATTTTTGCATTGCACATTTTTCTACTCCATATTTCCAAAGTTAGAGGAAGAGAGTACAATGATACAATCGCATATAATGTTTACGACTTTACAATCGTGTAACTCGGTTAATATGGGTTAACTAACATAACTAATAGGCTAACATCTACGTTATTTTTAAAGACCCAATGCTATGTACACCTGAAGCTTACAGTCACCCTCTTTTTCCTTCTTTTTTAAGTTACATAATATATAAAGTGCTATTCTTATGTAGCTTTTTGCCGAAATATTTGCTCAGTTTTGATTTCCATTGAATTTATATGTTGTCATATGGAATTTTTAATATTATGTCTAGAGTAAAACTCTAGATTCCTTAAGATAGTCTACATTTAAAAAAACTAACCACAAATATACCACATTGATGGATGTTGTGTCTAGTTCTGGGTTCTGCTAAAATGTCCCTGTTAGAAGCAATCTTCTCTTAAGTCTACTCCTGTTACTTTTAAAGACTGGCCCTGACATATATAAAAGGTCATTGCAAAGCAAACTTTAAGAAGGAATTACAATAGTTAAATTTAAAGGTGTAGTCAGAAGTTATCAGTGGTATGAATTCTGATTCTCCCGCGCTCATCCAGCAAACACAGTGACTACTATAATGTTTAATGAATTACTCACAATGTAATCCCGTTACATAGCTTAGGCGACTTTTTTGTTGCAGATGTGCCAACCTTCAGAAGGAGGATATAGATAGCAGGATACTCTCTAGCTAAGTTGTCTTTCTCGCGTTCTAGGTCTTTTATAGTTGTCGCTGCTGTGGCCAGTCAAAAAGTTATACATAATTTTCCTTTGGATTCGGAATAATTTCTGTTCTATACTTTATATCTCACACAGTAAGTGCACTTACAGAGAACTTGAGTCATGTTACGCTATTTAAATATATTTAAAAACTCAAACTGCTCAAACCAACTCAAAAAAAAACCCGCATTTTTACCCACTTAGGGGCCGAATTTCAAAAAATATTCAATAATAACCTAAACAATCTTTTCCTCATATAAACAGCACAACCCCCTTTTACCCTTTTAAGGGTTGAATTTCGACAAAAAAAATGATATTTGTATTGTTTTAGTTTTCATTTTAAAGGTAAATACCATTTTATGTGCATCAATTATATAGTTTCATACAAACTCTCATCCCTTATTTGACAGCCTTATGGGATGAATTTCAAAAAATGCTAAAATACGTATTTATTTAATTGTATTGAAGAGCATTAATACCAAGTTTTAAGTAATTCTGATCATAAATAATTGTTTGCCCATACAAACTTTATCGCCCCCTTTTACCCTTTTAAGGGATGAATTTCGAAAAAAATCTAATACAAATATTTTTTATTTTTCATCTTAAAGCTAAATACCACTTTTCGTGCATTTCGCGTTAAGAATGACAGAGTTTCATACAATCTTTTATCCCCTTTTTTACCCCCTTATGAGATGAATTTCGAAAAATCCTTTCTTAGCGGATGCCTACATTGTATAAGGAACCTGTCCTCCAAATTTCACGTTTCTACGACCAGCGGTTTAGGCTGTGCGTTGATCGATCAGTCAGTCAGTCAGGACAAAGCATTTTATGTATATATAGATTTACAGATAGTCGGGCTGTCGAGAAGATTTCTTTGATAGTGATATAATTTAGCGTTTTATCGAATGGTGTAATTTATACTAATATTATAAATGTGAATGTTTGTGAGTATGGATGTATAGATGTTTGTTATTTTTTCACGCCAGAACGGCAGAACGGATCTGGATGAAATTTGGCAGAGAGATAGATTATAGTCTGGAATAACACATAGGCTTTTTATCCCGGAAAAATGTATGGTTCCCGTAGGATAAGTTTGTTTTTGTTTTTTTTAAGAGGCGAACCCGAGCGCAGCAATAGTGAGTCGCTAGTATGATATATGGCAAAAGGTATTTGATTTTACAGATTTTAATTAGTAATGAATTTTGTTGTTATATCTAAGTTGGTTTTGTCGACTCAAGTTAATTGTAGCCCTTTAGTAGCAAGTTCACGTTAAAACGAGTTTTATTTTAAAGGCCATTTCATTGAAAGTGATTGCGTTAGATAAGAAGGAGACGAGCCAAGATCGCATTACTCCGCCTTTGCCCGCGCCGCGCCGCGCCGCGTCAAAAGAGTTCACTCGCCCTATTCACTGGACTTCTTTTATTTGAACATCTTTAAAAATATTTTCTTTTATATTTTTTAATGGATTTGTTAATTTGAAAAGTAACTGTATGTAAAATTCATTTATTTAAATATTTGTTGTTATTTTAATTTGAAACTACACATCTTAATAGACAAAGACAAAACAGTTTGTACCTTTTTCTCCTCTGTTTGTCAAACAATTTTCTTCTTTTTTTTTGTGTAGTAGCTATTCACGAGTTATAGTGTTATCTATACAGATAAATAAAATTGAAGTGTCTGTTTGTAATGTCAAAATAACAGCTTTATACTAAATGCATATGGAATTATATAATATGGTACTTATA
Source organism: Fabriciana adippe (assembly GCA_905404265.1). Taxonomy (NCBI): domain Eukaryota; kingdom Metazoa; phylum Arthropoda; class Insecta; order Lepidoptera; family Nymphalidae; genus Fabriciana; species Fabriciana adippe. Next base: position 18,628,322 of record FR989986.1, read on the forward strand.
AGTAAAACACAATTTTTAAAATTTTTGTTTGTCTGTCTGTCTGTTAGTTCCGGCTAATCTCCGAAACGGCTGAACCAATTTTAACGGGACTTTCACTGGCAGATAGCTGATATTATAAGGAGTAACTTAGGCTACTTTTATTTTAGAAAAAGAATTAGGGTTTTGCTCAAAATTATTAAAACGTACCTGGGGACAATCCCGAGCGAAGCGAGGGTGAGTCGCTATTCAATCATCAATTTTGAAAACAGTTGGTTTTTTCCATAGATAGGTAAATTATAATTATATACATATATACTCGTAGTCTTAGATAGACATTAATGATTTTTGGTAATATGAAAATAATAAAAAGTAAAAAGCAAAATCATATTTCTCACAAACTGACAACCTAACAATTTCGTAGCAATCGAATTAATTATATAGAAACTTTTGTGTGATCTTAATTTAAAAAATGGTAAAATCATAACGCTAAAATCAGTCGCTAATTCTTGGAATGAAGTACAAGATTTTGCTCAATTGGGTTCAAACTCTGTTTCTGTCTGGCTAAAGAAAAATAAACTACTCCTTAATGTGGATAAAACTAAATACATGTGCTTCTCCATTTCGAATCCAAATTTAAATGCATCTCTTTCTCCTTTGAAAGTCCACTCATGTGGATCATATGAATCAATTTGTAATTGCCCTCCCATTGAAGAAGTAAATACTATAAAATACTTAGGAATTTTGATCGACAAAAATCTTACCTTTAAGTATCACATTGATCAGCTAGTTTTAAGAATTCGCAAGCTTACATTTATTTTCAAAAATTTAAGACATGTCGCAAATAAAAATGTCATTAAAAATGTTTACTGTGCCCTTTGCCAGTCATTACTATCATATTGCATTACTTCTTGGGGTGGTGCTCCTAAATCCTCTTTAATCAGATTAGAGCGAGCACAAAGACTTATTCTTAAAACTAGTCACTCCCTTCCTTTCCTTTTCCCTACATCTAAATTATATAAACATTGTGAAGTTTTATCTGTTCGCCAGCTATTTATTTTATATACACTCTTGAAAAAACATTCTGAAATTAGTTACAATCCCTCATTTGCCCTTAAAAGAAAATTCACTCTCTGTCCCTTAAAAACTTACAGGACCTCTTTCTTACATAAATTTTATGCTTTCCTAGGGGATTTTCTATACAACAAAATCAATCATCGTTTATCAATATATTCATTACAGAGAAAAAAATGTAAAAAAATAGTACATAAATGGCTACAAAGTCTTAATTATGAAGAAACTGAAAATTTGTTTATTATTCCTAAATAATTTAATATATATGTTTATATATATTTAATTGTTATTATACATAAATTCTATTTTATTATTATATATGTATTTCTTTTTAAAAATTTCTACCGACCACTACATTACACAAAACATTACACTACAACACATCTCACCACATCACACCCCTCGTCACGCGTAAATGTAATTCCATATTTATATTATATAACTTAATTATATTCCGTATATATATTATCGACCTAAGTCTAGATTAATTTAAATTTTAATCTTATTTTTGCTAATAAGGGTGAGTGCCTGGCGATCTGTAATACAGGTTCTTTCTTACCTAGTACAGACACCAGTCTCTCACAAAGGCTTCTATTACTGTTATTTGTTAAGTTTATTTATGATATTTCAAGCTTGTTATAATGGCTTTTGTGATGAGAAAAATAAATAAATATTATTATTATTATTTGTATCTCTTTGGAATTCACGGGCTCGAAGGAGCCCGATCCTTTGGAAGGCTTGCGTGGGGACACAGGTCCAACACGTAGAGGCCCTTTAAGAGATTCAAGCTTGTTTAATGTGACGCATCACCCGGGATCCATCTCTGAGTAACCCATAGGGAATTGCCCATAGATGGCCTCCGGATAATGCGTAGGGACTATGGAAAATATGGAAAACTATATAGGGTTATGGAATGGAGTTTGGATGGACTAAAAATGGGCTATTGGATGAGACTACCGGACGTCCGCCTGCTCAACAGTCTCACATTGAATATTTGGCGGACGGTGACTCGCCTCCCACTAGATGGGCCCCCACAAAGCGGCATAGTGCCTCGGGCGCAACATCAGCGTGGTCGGCTAAGGGTGTTGAGAGGTGTGCACCGGTTTCACCATCGCGAGAGTGCTCGTGAGCGGGTTTCCCCGTTATTACGCAGATTGAGCACTTCCACCCTTTCGAGCACTTGGCTCTTGCGCTCCACTCTGGACGGCCAATGAAGGCAAGCCAGAGGCGGGGGACAGATGTTGTTTCCCCCGGGAGGTCTCAGGTCCGTGGTGTCGCCATATTATTATTATTTATTGAAACGCAGTTAGACTTTTTCTAGGAATGATATTCATTATTTTTATTTATAAAAAGTATATAGTGAAAACTTGTTTTGATAAAAAATAACAAGTTTACTGATAATGTGGGAAGATCTAAGCTTTATATCATAAACTAATATACTATGTCCAAGAAAAAACCTCTCTAAGTGAATAATCACCAATAACAATAGTACTCCATTCACCTTCTAATAACCAATACGTCGCAAATAACTAACGTCACAGCACCCATTAGATACTGTGTTATGATAGAGGGCGTGTAGGCGGAGATGCGCTTAATTACTGCGAGCCGATAAATTATAAGAAACAGCGCTGCTCCTAATTGTACTGTCCTAACTACGACGCTTTAAATTAATACTGCGGTATATGACTTTACGTACAGTGCTGTGAAAAAATATAGACTCATACCCAATTTTCAAGATTGTACGTGGAACTAAGTACCTATACACTTCTAAATATTGTTTCATTAAATAATAATGTTCTCCTGACCGATTCCGGCCACGGCGGCCAATCTCATTGAGACTAGCCAACTGCGCAGGAGATATTATAGTGCACAGATGTACGCGCAGACACAAGTGCACTCTCTATTCCTGTCACTCTCATACTCCGGTGGGACGACTACTCGATACGATCGGTGAGAGTTAAGGCGCAGGACCGACGGCTTTACGTGCTCTCCGAGGCACGGGGGTGACACACCGCCAACTTCCCAACTCCGGGCTGTTACTGAGGCTTACTATACAGAAAGACTCAATAACTAAACTTGGCCCGACCCGGGACTCGAACCCAGGACCTCAGGATGTGCAGCCGTACATGCTAGCCACTACACCACCGAGGCAGTTCATTAAATAAAGGTCACAAAAAAAGGAATTTCTTAGTGTACATATATGTTTATAGAATACGTGTGTAACTACGAGCCAATACAACACGGTTTATATTTGCAATTAATATTTATATTAAACTAGCGACTCATCATCGCTCCGCTCGGGTTCGTCCCTAGTTATGATTTAACGTTTAGTATAGATTTCTCAGAGATGAGATATTTTCCCGCAGTAAAAAAGTATCCTATATCCGCATAATCAGCTATCATCATACCGAATTTCATCAAAATCTGTTCAGTAGTTTTCTCGTGATGCGTTCCCAGGCAGACAAACAGACAGACAAAATTCTAAAAAAAAATAGATTCGGCCTTTGTATCGATAATAATGACTATTTCAATAAGATTTTCCAAAAAATATTTAATGGACGGATTAAACTCAGAATTTTATTATATGTATAGACGAATAAGTGCAGCTTGTGCATTGTAGTTTGTTAGTCATTTTACACTTTTTGTACATTTTTACACATTATGGTATGGATCTTATATCTCTAGTAAGTTACACTTACTTCACTCGAGCTCCTTAGGTGCCTTATATTATAAAGTAATTTGTTAAACGATGTTTATTTGTAATATTATAAAGAAATGTTGTTATTTTCGTTTTTCGGGGGCAAAATTATTGACATGACGTCTATCTATATACATATGTATAAAAAAATCGATATTTTAGATTAACTCACATGTATGTTTCTTATGGACTACAAAACGGCTGAAGCGATTTTGATAAAATGTTCAGGCAATATTCAGATCAGCCCAGCGGCTGAGTCTGTGAAGTTTAGTAGCGATCGGAAGTTTGAACGCAAGTGAAGCCGCGGGTACTGCTGGTGATACAATATAAAGATAGTTTCTAGATGGTATATATTCATTGTTTGGTTTTGTCAAAATAACACTTTTAGCATATTTCAAAAAGTTATTGCAATCAGGCGTTCAATAATTGTGAACAGATCGCTGGTTTACATTGAATGTCAATGTAAAAATAGAGCAATACGTTAGTGGGTCGTCAAATAGATAGAAAAATAATAGTCCATCTTCATGAAAATCAAAATATAATATACGAAATAAAAACATAACATGAATCCTGCCTAAATGGAGTCACAATGTAAGACTTTTTCTTACAATGCAGCATTTTAACTTTAGTCAATAACACCGGCTATAAGCTTCGGGAACTCGCTTAAATCGTGGTAAAGCATTCCAGTATATTACCGAATTATACGTAAATTGCTCTTTTAAGGCAATTACAGGAGTTTCAACGAGTTTTGTTTTAAAAAGGGACGTTCATTGAAAATAATTGAGGACGATAAGAAGTTGAATTGCAATAAGAATCGTATGAACATTACGGTTTCTATGACTTCTAATGGAGTTGTGAAAAGTAGATTTGTCGCTCGATAACATATTCTATAAAGCTTCTTTAATAGAATCTTTAACAGTATTTTATTCGGCTACTATTAGAACAAAAGTATGATAGTATATGCATGTATGTTTCTCCTACATGCTGAAACGATTCACCAGAACAGCAGAACTGCCTTCCGGTGGTAGATTCATATATATATCCGGTGGTAGATTTAAATTTAAAATGTAAAAGTGACGATTCAAAATTGCTTATAAAAGTCTATTTAAATAAAGTTAAAAGTAATAAAGTTTTGACGACACGTTTGGCTCAGTTTGTAGTGACGCTACTTGCTGTGCCAGCGGTCGCGGGTTCGAGTCCCGCTGGGGGCATTCATTTGTGTGATAAGCACGAATGTTTGTACTACAGTCATGGGTGTTTATATTTATAATATGTATGTATTTAAAGTTATATATGTGTAGTGTATCAACTATTTGATATCCATAACACAGGCCTCGTAGCTTACCATGGAACTAGATGGCGCTGTGTGTTAATGTCCCAAATTATTTATTTATTTTAAAGTATATCTCGATTTGATTAATTTGATTTGACGGATTTGGATGAAATTTAGTACAGATAAACTATGTCTTGCTATGACACATATATATCTATGCTGTTGTTTTTCAGGGTACCTAACAACACCATAGACATAGCTTTCCTAGGTAGAAACGGTAAAGGAAAACATCGTGAGGAAACCTGCATGTCTGGGAAAAACCTAGCAAGTTTTCGAAAGACATGTGAAGTCCGCCAATCCGCACTTGGCCAGCGTGGTGGACTATGGCCTGATCTCCCTCGTATTGAAGGGAGGCCCGTGCCCAACAGTGGGACGTTAAAAAGGGCTGAATAATGAATATAGATAGTAAAGCGAAGATAGATCACTAGTTACATGTTATAAATATCTAGTAATACTAGTTGTCAAATGTTTCTGTACTATTCGTATTTCCATTGAATAACAATTTTATGCTTAACAATACGCATGTTATAGTTAGCAGTAGTTGTGTCAAAGCGGCGTACAAACCTATAATAATTAGATCGTCGAAGTGAATGCTAGTAAATTGTTGTAATAGGCTTAGTTTACAGCACATTTAATGGTAAATTCGCTTTGCTAACAAATGCAGAACCACGAACACAATGTACGAGTGCGCTATCGTCTGTTTTATTAATATTGCTCGACTAAATTATCTTATTTAGTTTAAATTATATTTTATATACTATTCACAGATTAAGGAGACTACATCTCTAGACAAAAACAACTATCCCACGGAAACCGTACATTTTTCCAGGATGATATATAGCCTAAAGCCTTCCTCGATAAATGGACTATCCAACACAAAAAGAATTTTTCAATTCCATCCAGTAGTTCCTGAGATTATCGCGTTCAACCAAACAAACAAACAAACAAACTCTTCAGCTTTATAATATTAGTATGGATTATACCTCTCATGTATCTTAATTATCATTCACTTGCTTTGCCCTGGCAGGTAGATAGCCTCTCCTCACTCATTAATTGAGATTAGAGTAATAAACAAGATTTCTTAAGTTTATACTTGACAAAAGGTTTTATTTAGTAAAATCGCACTTGCACATTATGAAGTAAACGCTTTGACAAAACCGGAAATTGGAAAATATAGTGGCGCCATCAGGTGCTATATTATAAAAATGACAGGCAAACGCTCATCGCGTACAGCCAAGTATTAAAATAAAATTTAATCCAATAATGATAATATTTTATAGACCTCCAGTAATTATTTTAAACCAAATATGAAAATGTCCTTACGGAAAACTACATAAATATCCAAGGAGTCGAACTTCTGACCTCAGGTAAAACAGGTAATGCTACACACATGAGTGGCTTTTTTATATTAAAGAGCTTTATATTCTATATTTTACTTCATATTTTTTACTAGTATTGCGGTAACTGAACTCTCCTCGTGATGTCATAAAGAATAAACTTTGGCTTTCCTTTGCAATCCTTTAGACTCGGACTGAAAAAGCCTTATACAATTAAACAACTTATTTTGTAACAAATAATTTAAGTATATTTGATAAACAATTATAACATGCTACGTTATCTTTACATATTTTAAGCACATTATAAATAGCTCCTTTACAATTAACAAAGGTATTCACGATAATGGCATTACAAATTCTTAAATTATATGAGCTTTAACAAATAGTGAGACATTGTTTTGATGTGAGTAACATTAAAATATTTAACTCAAATATTATATTTAATACAAGTGTAAGGCAGCTTTACAAAAGAGGATGTACAATTTTATCTCGCCCGCCTGTGGCCTTTGGCACATTAACAATATCTTAGAGGCTGTTTGCAGCAATGAGAATGGCTGAGAGACAAAACACAATTCCCTTGTATAAATAAAACGTAATATTTCTTGTTTAGCTTACGCTTTACCAGGACTTTGGACAGCCGATGCTGCTCTCGTACAAACTTTTAGGTTTATATTACTTGAGAAAAAAAAAATTAATTTAATTTATTTCATTTTTTAATTTATAAATTGGAAAGAACTATTCATATGAAATAACATGTTCTATTTTTTCTACAGTATTCTGTTTTATTAGCCCTTTTAATATAACATTATAATATATGTATTTGTCTAAAGGAGAACACAGTTGCACCAATAAATATCTACTTTAAAATGTTAATTAGATATATATTATACTAGCGACTCACGCTCGCTTCGCTCGCGTTCGTCCCTAGGTACGTTTTCACGTTTAGCTATTTTTATACATAAAAAGTAGCTTGCTACTCCTAAGATATTCATTTAAATTAAATTATATAGCGATTTACCCTCGCTTTGCTCGGGTGCGTACGCCGTATGCGGATTTTGTTCACAATTTCATGGGTTTTAATTTTTTTTCGCGTAACCCTGATTCTTTTTCTAAAATAAAAGTAGCCTAAATTACTCCTTATACCATCAGCTATCTGCCAGTGGAAGTCCCATCAAAATAGGTCCAGCCGTTTCGGAGATTAGCCGGAACAAACAGACAGACAGATAGACAGACAGACAGACAGACAGACAAAAATTGTAAAAAATGTTGTTTTGGTACGTGTACCGTGTATACATCCATATGCATTTAGTAAAAAGCGATTATTTTAATATTACAAACAGACACTCCAATTTTATTTATCTGTATAGATTAAATGCTACAATATAGTAGATAAAGCAGCTTTTAGGCTTTAAGCTTTTTATCCAACTTTAAAATTAAGGAAATAGCCGCAGCTATATAATATCAAGTTTCAAGTGATTCTGATCATAAATATTTTTTTGGGTTGTATTAAAACGTGTTTTCCCGTGGGAATGAGATAACCTACCACGATCTAAAGTAGCCTATGTCACTCTCCAGCCCTCCAACTATCTTCACTATACTCTGTATATTTATATATATAAAGTATGGGTATGGATTATATATAAGTAAGTTTTTTCAATAAAGAGCATTTTATAAAGCGTCATTTATTTTTAGACAGTAAATAATTACTAACACTGTGAGCCAACTAAACCTTTTACCCTCGTCGCTCGTTTACACTTTGACCTTTAAACTATGTACATAGCGACATATAGGTACATATCTGTGCAAACACGATTTTAATCCGTTGCTTATAGAAAAACTTACAAATAAATATGTTTTGCTATTTATAAATGAACTAGCAGAACCAGCGGCTTCGCTCGCGATCAAAATACGAAAATTCATGCAAATATGAATGAATAATGAATATATTTTTTTTTATGGGACCAAGGGGGCAAACGAGTAGGAGGCTCACCTTATGAAAAGTGATCACCGCAGCCCATGACATCTGCAACACCGCAAGGCTTGCAAATGCGAATAAAACGTTTCATACAAACTTTTATCCCCTATTTCATCCCCTTTGGGGTTGAATTTTGAAAAATCCTTCCTTACTGGATGCCTTCGTCAAATGAGAAATACGTGTGTGTAATTTCAATTTTCTAGCCTTAAGGGTCAATCACTTTTGCCTTTTATATATATAGACAGATAAGTTTTTTTTTTTTTGTGAAGTTTCTAAAATTTCAATGAAATAAAATTTGATTTGAAAAGTAATTTTAAATTACTTAGTCAGAAACGATTATGAAGTTTGAGTTTCTTATACGCTCGATTTTCACCTTCTCTTAGGCAATGAAGCAGACGACGTATCTCGCGAGAGCGCTACACATTGCGTAACTTATTGTTAACTCTCAGTTGAAACTTACTTTTCATTTGAAAATAACAAAACTGAGCTCTTATCTTAAACTCGCTTTATCAACTACAAAGTATTTAAGTATTTTTGTACATTGTATTGTTATATTGTACTGAAAACAAAATCAAATTTTAAAATTCAAAGTTGCAGTTTTTAATATTATACGTATAAAGATAAAAAATAAGTGTGTCATGGAAAGTCTAAAAATGGTGACACTAACAGCGAACTAGAGAAGTAAGAAGTATGCCGTTCAGAGGAAAGAAGGGTTTATAGCAAATAAGGTGATGTGTATGAGGCGCGAAGAAGGTATGGGTGATATCTATACGTAATTATAAATGCGAAAGTTTGTGAGAATGTATGGATGTCTGGATGTATAGATGTATGAATATTTGTTACTCTTTCACGCAAAAACTACTAAATGGATTTTATTGAAATTTTACAATAACATAGCTCATATATCAGAATAACACATAGGCTATTTTTATCCCGGAAAATGTACATTTCCCGTTGGATAGATTTGTTTTTTTTTCTGCTAGTTATTATATAAAAAAGGAAATTAATAAAACTGAAAATATGACAAACGTTAGACATAGATGGAGAAAACGTGATAGTGTGGAAACCTCCCGTAGATAGGACTGGACCAATGTTCACAGGTGGCAAAACCTGTATATCATTATATTATTACTAAATCTTTATTTATACAAATAAAATTAAAGTGTCTGCTTGTAATCCAAAAAACAGCTTTGTACTAAATACATAGCAAAGTATATACGGTAGTTATAAGAAAAAAAAATCTATAATTAATTTGTTTGTTCCGGCTAATCTCCGAAACGGCTGGATTGATTCTGACACAACTTTCAGTGGCAGATAGCTGATGTTATAGAAAAGTAACTAAATCTACATTTATTCTAAAATAAGAATAAGGATTTTGCGCAAAAAAAAATAAATCCCATGAAATTGTGAACAAAATCCGCTAACCTAGAGACGCGCCCGAACGAAGCGGTTCGGTGAAAACATTTTGCTGTTAAATTTTATAATGATATTGGGCAAAATATGCAAAGTAAATAATAAAATAATCAAATGTATTTTATTCGCTATATAAACAATTGCTCTCACATTGCTGCATACAGCCGCGACAAAACAACTTGATTGATTGATTAATAATATTAACCCTGCGCATCCTACATACATAATTTATTGAAATAATGTAATTGAGAATTTTCGTTATTAAAATAAAGTTATTAAACTCATAGTTAAATTATTCGACCATCCAATTTTAAATAAAACAATGTTTTCAGATTTTTTCGCGGATTTATTGTTATTTTTAGTTCCCGACGTTCCGAATGCTTTACAGCTATCATGGTCACGGGAGGGACTAAGGTGTTAGATGTCTCAAAACATATATAGTTTTATTATATATTTATTCCGCATACTATACTATAACTACACTATTATACAGTTGTTACAGACAGTATCTATCCACAAAATTATACATTAATTTGGAAGGTATAAGAATTGGCATCAGCTTTTAAAATTTACGAATATAACTTTAATTAATGTTACTATTGTTTAACTATTTGAAATTATTTAATCTGGGTATATATATATAATCTGTACCAGATTACATATATTATATATATATATATATATATATATATATATATATATTCTTGATTTTAGGATTTTTAAAATAGAAAAATAGAAAAAGAATTGAAAGGATTGTTTTAAATATAAAATGTTAAATATTTGCAAGTCTAAGAAAGTATTACAAGTATGAATGGAATTGAATGGTCAATACTCAATTTTAAATATAGTTACAATATAAAACACCAAATAATGTTTGGTCGATTAACGCACCTTTACTGTGTCTATGATAATCTATACTAATATTATAAAGCTGAAGAGTTTGTTTGTTTGTTTGTTTGAACGCACTAATCTCAGGAACTACTAATCCGATTTAAAAATTCTTTTTGCATTAGATAGCCCGTTAACTAAGGAAGGCTATAGGCTATATATAGTCCCGGAAAAATATACAGTTTTCGTGGGATAGATTTGTTTTTGTCTAAGGACGAACCCGAAGCGAAGCGAGGGTGAATCGCTAGTAAATAATAATAATCAGTTTAATAGGTATGCGATACCAAATGTAATAGAAAATTAAAACATTTTGTTCAGTTTTAACGATGTTTTTACTTAGGGAAATAGATAGTTTCCGCCGGAAATTCGGGCAAATCGTTATATATTTTATTTATTATAAAACAATGAATGGCAAAATATACGAGTATACATATGTCAGAAGAAGAAAATTATTTTGCAAATTACCATCTTATTATTATTTAAGTTTATTACAATACAAAACATTTGCACCGTAAGCGCGCCTCTACAGAGAGCAGAAAAGTAAAGCTGTAAGAAACAGAGTGTAAATAAAAAATATTAAAGTAGTAGTCGAGGAGACCACACGTCTATTTTCAAAGGTTAATTAGAACTGCAAATGAACTGTCGGGCTTTTTGTTAGAAAAATACACTAAGTTTGCAGCGCACCGGTTTCTTTGTAACTTCTTCTAGTCTAGTGGCTGGCATGTACGGCTGCAGATGCAAGACCTCCTGTCTTTGGTTTGAGTTCCAGGCCGAGCTAAGTTTAGTTTTTCTAAATTTTTCTATTAAAAAATTCTCAGTAACAACCCGGAATTAAGAAGTTGGTGATGTTTCCGTTTAGTTCCCCTTGCTTCGGAGAGAGCTTAAAGTCGTCAGTACTGCGCCTGATCTCTGGACCTGGCTATATTATTCCTATAAAGCCTAGGTAGCCAAAAAACTGCCTCGGTGGTGTAGTGGCTAGCATGTACGGCTGCACACCCGGAGGTCCTGGGTTCGAGTCCCGGGTCGGGCCAAGTTTAGTTATTGAGTCTTTCTGTCTAGTAAGCCTCAGTAGCAGCCCGGAGTTGGGAAGTTGGCGGTGTTTCACCCCCGTGCCTCGGAGAGCACGTAAAGCCGTCGGTCCTGCGCCTTAACTCTCACCGGTCGTGTCGAGTAGTCGTCCCACCGGAGTATGAGAGTGACAGGAATAGAGAGTGCACTTGTGTCTGCGCGAACATTTGTGCACTATAATATCTCCTGCGCAGTTGGCTAGTCTCAATGAGATTGGCCGCCGTGGCCGGAATCGGTCAGGAGGACATCAGGTAGCCAAAAACAAACTGAAAATATTGTCAAATAAGTACATTAGTAAAGTTACATTTAACTTTTAGTGTTGTATCATTTAATTTTTATCAACTTCACCGAAAGAAGAGGTAAAACAATATCATAATTTTTCTTCTAATAGTTTTTAAATCAAGGGTGGCCACATGTCTTTTAACCGTCGTCGAAAACCATCACCAAGGTTGACGAGACTTTTGGTAGACTCATGACGTCATACTAAATAAATAGTTTTAACTTTTCCTGTGGCTTCAAATTGGTGTATCTTTTCAGTTTAATACTAATGTTACTGTCCCTTAGCTCGAGTCAATATTTATAGTTTTATTAAGATAGAAATTTATACACATAAATAAAATTGGAGTGTCTGTTTGTAATATTAAAATAACCGCTTTTTATTAAATGCATATGGATATATACACGGTACATATACCAAAACAACATTTTTTACAATTTTTGTCTGTCTGTCTGTTTGTTCCGGCTAATCTCTGAAACGGCTGGACTGATTTTGACGGGCATTTCACTGGCAGATAGCTGATGTAGCTAAGGAGTAACTTAGGCTACTTTTAATTTAGAAAATGGGGTCCCACGAAAATAAAAATAAACCAAAAAAAAGAAAAAAAGTTTGTTTTGGGAAACAACCTAGGGACGAACTTGAGCGAAGCGAGGGTGAGTCGCTAGTTGTAATTATAAATTTTCGCGGTACAAATATCTTAACTCTACATATTAATGAAAAAAAGTGTGCGTATATAACTATAAACTTTAGAAAGTCAGTCGTTGATATATTATGTAGTATTTAGGATTAAAACATAATAACAACTCCATGAATATGCGCAGTTTGTTAATGGATGCAATTGTCGTTCTCTCTTTAGATTATATCAAAGCATCCTCCTTTCCTTCTATATAACATAATGAAAGTTAAATTCAACATTTTATTTAATTCATTTTCATTATTTAATGCGCTGTTGCTTGAATAACCCTCTACTCATAAACGCCTCTCGACGTTAATTAATTACTAAGTAAAGATTTTTGACAGATTTTGTTTGGATCTGTCAAAAATCATAACTCAACAACTGATTAAACATGAGAGGTGCCTATTAAATTAAATTAGATTAGAGCAAGTTAATTGTATAAAGGCGAAGATTTATATCAAATAAATATTATATACGATTGTAATAATTGTAATAAACTAGGCCAATTTTAATAAAAACTAAAATTTATAAGTGATACCATTGGCCGAAAATAGCAATTTTAAAATGGCTAAAAAAATAGAATGTCTTAAACCTAATGGGTTTTTTTTATTTTTTTTTTTTTTTTTTTGAATTTTAGCTTTTACCCTTGATTTTTAATTAAGTCATTGATATTTTTTATACAGCAAAAATTCATCCTATATAATATATTGTGTCTAAATTTTTATTTCCACTATAATATTATATTAGAACATTTTATACACTATGTACTTTGTACTTTCATACAATTACAACGTCAAACAATCTACTTGGTCGTTCGAGCCGGATGCAAATGCAATAGCACAATTAGTTCAACTAACAGCACGTTTAGTAGGAAATTTGCTTAACTAACAAATAACGAACCCGAGAGTCTATTTCGACGACGGAGCGTGCGGTTCCTGCCTTAGTTATTAAACTTTGCCTTCTTTAATATTAATCACTTGTGGATATAAAAATAACGACTTCAGTTATATATATATAATAATATTCCTCTATTGTTTAAAAATAAAAGCCTAATTGCGTTTCTGTAACAATAATAGATTTATTTCACTTCTTAAATTTTAATAAAAAAACATTTAAAAAAAATACATTTACAACTTATCAAAATATTATCTTACCTGTAACAATAATAGAAACTACATTTAAAGCCTCTATTTTAATCTCTTTATATTTTAATATATTATATTAAATAAGATTTGTAAGTACGTATTTCTATTATTTTATTAACATGTCAAATATAAATAAAAAATAAAAAAGTTAAAAGTAAATTTGGAATTAATTAAAAAGTATTTATGTATTATATATAAACTTATGAAAAGCACTCGCTTATGAAGTGGTTTTCTTTACATCTCCCCCCTTAGAAAGAAACAATTACCAGTACGTAATTGTTCATTTACTAACGAACACCGGAGACAATTTTGTAATGTGGTAGAAGTTTGATTCCGTCTTTTTGTGTCCGGTGTCAACTTCATAGATTGAATTGGAAATCTTCTTCAGAACTTTATATGGTCCAATCCTCAGTTCATCTATTTTCTTTCTATTTAGTCGATTTCCGTTTTCCACATAGACTATGTCTCCTACTTCCAATTTATATTCTTCCCTATGCAGATCGAACATCTTTTTATTATAATTGTGAGATTTTATTGTGTTTTCAAGAGCTAGTTTTCGATCTCTTTTCAGATCTTCTTTTGTACATTTTGACTTCAATTCTAATGGTAGAATACTTACATTTTCACCTTCCAAAAGGTATTTTGGGGCAAACCCCGTGACTGTGTATTCTGTTTCATTATATTTTCCTACACATTTCTGTGCAATAGTAGTCCATGCTATTTTTTTATCACTTTCATTTATTTCGCATCTTATTTTGTTGACTAAGGTTTGATTTAGCCTTTCATTAAGTCCGTTTGAAAATGGTGTATCGACAGTTGTGAAAACCATTCTTATGTTTTCTTTTTTTACAAATTCTTTAAATTCTTTGGAATTTATGCCAGGATATTGGTCCGTTAAAAGCATATCAATATTATAATTTTCTGTCACATTTTTTATTAATTTAATAAACTCACTGGCGCTTTGATTTCTTGATGTGAGAATATAAGCATACCTTGTGAAATGATCAACCAGAAGATGTAAGTATTTTTTCGTTGACCGTGATCCTCCAAAGCCACCAATGGTATCAATAGATATTATTTCAAATGGGCGTGTTGCTGGACCTAAATGTGACATTAATCCATATTTTGACTTCCTTCTTGATTTGTTTTTTATACAAATTTCACATTCATCACACATATGTTTAATGTTTGCGGTGATATTCTTTGCTGTGTAGAATGGTGTTATTTTATTTATCATCTGGGTTCTCCCAATGTGACAGTAAGTTTTGTGGACATCTTTTATTAAAATTTTACTTAGTTCTTCTGATAAAATGATTTTTTTCCTTCTTTTACATTTTTTGTAATAAATTTCATTCTCCAATATATGTTTTCCATTTTGTACGTTTAGATTTGTATATTGGTCATTTTTAATGTCTTCTAGGCTTATTAAATTTACTACTTTTAAAAAATCGTCAGTATTGTCATAAGGTTCTAGAACTGGATTTCGGCTTAAACAGTCAGCTTCTTGGTTTGATTTTCCTGGGTTATATTTTATAGTAAAGTTATATTGAGATAAATAATACATCAAATCCCCTAGTTCCTCATCAGTTCTAGCCTTGATATTCATGTTCTCTAGTGGTTTATGATCTGAGTATACCGTAAACTGTTTTCCCATAAGCCAGTGCTGCCAATATTTAACAGCTTCTTTTATTGCCAGACATTCTAGATATATTGCCTTCTTCCTTTTTTGAGCTTCAGTTATTTTTTTTGAAAAATATGCAACCGGTTTACCTTCCCCATTTTTATCTTCTTGTTTCAATACTGCTCCCACACCTTTGATACTTGCATCTGTGTAAATAATTATTGGTAGTTCAGGGTCAAAGATATTCAAAATTGGTTTTGAACATAGCAATTCTTTTATTTTATTAAATGATTCCTGACATTCTGTAGACCATATGAATTTCACGTCTTTCCTCAATAAATTGTGTAAAGGGTCCAGGATAATTGCACTATGTGGTACAAATTTATGATGAAAATTTATTTTTCCTAAGAACTGACGTATATTTTTTCTTGTTTCTGGAACTGGAAAATTTTTTACAGCGGTTAAATAATCTTTCAGAGGTCTGACTGAATTGTTTTCTATTATGTGACCTAAATATTTGGCATAATTATTAGCAAAAGCACATTTCGAAAATTTTAGTCTAAAGCCTTCTGATTGTATTGCCTCCAGTAGTTTTGATAGATGTTCTATATGTTCTTTAAAAGTTTTGGAAAAAATTAAGATGTCGTCTATAAAATTTACTGCAAAACTACAGAGTTTGTGTTTTCTTAGGATGTTGCTCAATATTCTTTGGAAAATGGCTGGAGCAGTCTTTAATCCAAATGGGAGACACGTCCATTGAAAATGGCCTTCTTGTGTTACAAATGCAGTTTTGTATCTGTCTTCAATTTTCAAAGGAATTGACCAAAATGCTGAATTTATATCAAAAGTGGAAAAATATTTACAGTTTACAGTTTTTACCATTAAATCCTCAATTAACGGAAAAGGCTGTGATTGAGGCATGACAATTTTGTTCAATTCTCTAAAATCTATACACAATCTTGTTTTTTTTTTTCATCTTCTTTTTTATATGCCAGAGTTACTGGAGCAGCAAAAGGGCTATAAGATTCTTCAATCAAATTCTTACTTAATAATTTTGAAATTTGACTTTCTATTTCTTTCCTATCTTCAGTTGTGCATCGGTATGGACGTTTGTAACAGTATTTATCCACCATTAGATCAATATGAGCTTCATAATCTCGTACTGTACCGATGTCATATTTATCTTTAGCGAATACAGATTTGTATTTTTCTATCAACTTATCAATTTCTGATTGCTGACATAAATCTAGATGGTTTACTAACATTTCGAATCTATCTGAATGTATGTGTTCATTGAAATTTATTTCACATTTGTTTACGTGTTTTGTTTCTTCTTTTAATACTTCTTCATTTTTGTCACCTAGTACATCAGGAATTTCGACATTTGTTAAGTTTTTGTTTTTTATATCCTCTTCATTTAAGGTAACTTTTTTTTCTTTTGGATTGTAATATTGTATGATTTTTAGTTCTTCATTTTGCACTAATTTAAAATTTTTGATACAATCCAAACCAATTAGAAAATCATAATTAAAATTTTCATTATCTACTACAAAAATATCCATAATTCTTTCAATATTGTAGATTTTAATTTTTAATGTTACCATACCTTTTGTTCTCTTCTCACCATTAATAGTCCTCAAGTTTACTATTTGAATATCCCTTATATTTTCTGTTGGCTGTATCTTTAATAATTTTGCATTAATTAATGACACATTTGAACCTGAATCATAAATTCCAGAAACTTTTAAAGTATCATTTAATAGTAACTTAACTTCTATTAATGGTGGTACATCTAGTTTTTTGGATTCTTCTCATTAAGTTCCACTTCCAACTCTGAGTTATTTACTGTTTTTACAATTGCCTTTTGATTTTTCCTTTTAAACCAACAACTTTCCTCAGGATGGTAACGTTTCCCCTTTTCCTCGTTGATACAAATTTGGCATGGCTTCTTTTCTTCAATTTTATGGAAGTTGTTGTCAGAATAAAAAGCGCTTTTTTTATAGGTCTTCTTCTTCTCAACCAGATATTCCAATTTTCCTATTTCATTGTAGAGATCTTTCGTTTCTTGTAAAGTTCCTCTGTCAATTTTATCAGATACATAATTGGGTAAACCGAATGCTATAAGGTCTATAAGTGTCCCAGTATCAATTGATCTTCTTACTTCTAGTAACAATTTTTCTTTTTTTAAAGCGTATTCAAATAACGAACCTGTTTGGTATTTAAAGGCAAGAGCATATCTTATGGGTGACCATCCTTTATTTGCGAACGTGTCACAAAAATTTTTCTCCCAACTATTCCATTCCGATTCCACTGTAAGTTTTATAAGCATATTGCTGTACCAATCGACACTAGAATATTCCAAAAAAAATTTTAATATTTCAATTTTCTTTTTGTTTTCATCGATATGGAAACGTTCACATTCTTTGTTAAAAATCTGAATCCACTGGTAAGCATTTGTGTTTCTGCCAGTGAATTTCTCAATCGTGAAATCTTTTGCAATTACCCCTAAATTTTGAGTCTCAGATTTTATTTGTTTTTCTTCGAGCAATTTCTCTCACAGTTTTTCCAACGTCTGATTTGAGCTACTAGCTATAGATTCACCAATATTTGCTTTTTCTAAATTTTCTTCTAGGTAAAAATCATTAAACTGTAAGTTTTGTTCTTCATCCAAATAAATTTTTGATATATCATCTGTCAAAGTTATCCATATTTTCCTAGTTTGATATCTTTTATTTAATGATTTTTTGCCCTTAACATAGTGGGTAGTTTTTATAATTTCTTGATGAAGATGTGCAGGTTGGTACTCGGCTGGTATTCCAAAAATTTGTCCATCAGGTGTAGTTATCGAGGTTATACATATGAGGTTTGATTTTCCATCTGCTGTTGGTTTCACTGCAAACTCAAACCTCAACTTTTCCATGTTTCTTGAAATATTTGCAGAAAATGTAGTTTTATAATAATATTCCTCTCTTGTTTAAAAATAAAAGCCTAATTGCGTTTCTGTAACAATAATAGATTTATTTCACTTCTTAAATTTTAATAAAAAAACATTTAAAAAAAATACATTTACAACTTATCAAAATATTACTGTTTTGCATTACAACAAAACAGGTATTATGTGTTGAATAAAACACACAGCGTTACAATGAAGAAAGCTATTGTGTGAACCTGCCTTTAATTAAGTATCTATGGTAAAACTTACCGAGTTATCTATGGTTTTATACCTGTCTCTTTCTCTCACCAGCGGGCTTCATCTTCCGTCTCAGAAGCATGTCCTGAAGTTTCAGTTCATAGGGTCTTCATCTCACCAGCAAGAACATTGCTGTAACGCTGTGTGTTTTATTCAACACATAATACCTGTTTTGTTGTAATGCAAAACAGTAATATTATGTGTTTCTCTAAAACACACAGCGTTACAATGAAGACCTGTTTGGTATCTGCTGGTGATAGACACAAACGCTATGATGAAAATAAATTATAACTGTTTTAAAGAAAATCAGTTTAATTATCTAATAAAACTAAGATAACATAAAAAACAACACTTAATAACTTATAAGTCACCACTTCTATTAATTTATAAAATCTTTAAAATCAACAAAACACTAAAAGTAATAGTGAATTAAAATAAAAAATAATTCTGTACTTTTTAAGTTTAAAATCAACAATAAAATAATTCTTAAATCATAATTATATCAAAGATATATATATAAATCAGTTCTTTCATTAAATCTTAGTCTTAGTATATAATATTTAAAAAATAATATATATTTATTAATTAATAAATAATTATTAATATTAATTAATAATAGTTAATATTTAAATTAACTATTTAACAGTAAGAAAATCTGCCAAAAGACCTTAAATATTAGTAAAATTTGTATGTAACAAATCAACACTGGAATTAACATAGTCCTTATTGTTTACTGGCCGACAGTAAAACTTTCTGAATGTTTCAATGCTTTTCCAGTTCCCTATATTAAGTATCTCCTGTACAGGTCTGTTTTCTAACCAGCACCTTGAGACAACAGCTGATCTGATACTGCCTGGTGGGGCATCAATATTAGCATCTTTAAAAATACTATGTATCCAACCTGCAATCACAGTCCTTGAGGCTGGCTTTAACTTTCCTGACAGGGAAATGAATAGTAAAATTGAGATTTAATTATAAGATCCTTAATGTGTCTGAGTGGGCAAACATGAGGATCTGGATGCCTCCGCAGCAACCAACCTGATTGTCTGTGTGTTTGATTGTCCATTTTAGACCCAAATCTAGGCCACAGAATTAGCCTTATTATCTGTAAAAACAAGATTTTCAGGACCATCATCCAGGAGGGTTAGGTCATGAATCCTGCAACCTGAAGCAAGTAAAAGTATCAAGGCTGTTCGCCTAGAAATATCAAATAATGAACCAGAATTTACAGTAGGTATATGTTAACCAATCATATAAAACTTTTATGCCCCATATTGGTAATTTCTTAACGTCAGGTTTAGCTAGAGTAATGGCTTTCAAAACCTGAATAATAAAAAATATATATTTTTTTTTTTTTTTGAAAGTTCTGCTCCGGATGTTGCACAGTGTGTGGAAACAGCAGATTTATGTCAAATTATGGTTCAATAGGCAAATTTATCTATTTAAAACAGTTTTACCAAAAACCTTGCAACTTGATGGCCTTCAGGTACTTTTGGATTGACTTTATTTTTACAACACCAAGATAGCCATCGTTTAATTGGGGCATTATAAGTTGTTAAAGTAGATGTCCGCCAGCTACTTTTTAATAAGCTTTGCTCTTCTGTAGTCCAGTATGCAACCTGGCCAGCCCACCCCCAACTTTCCAAGCCATCAGAGACAATTCGTCCACTTGTGGGGGACAGTTGCCTGTAATCCAATCTATCAAGACCTTCCGCAGGTTCTTTATTGGAATTGGTTCTGTTATTGCTCTCGACCGCAGGTCGGGGAGCCAGAAGCATTTGGTCCACTCTGGTGCTATTAGAATATATACTCCCTTCGCGTTGTTTTAAATGCGCAAGAAATGGGTATTAAGCTGGGTGGGGGAAATGCCCAGCCCAGCTGGTAATCCCATTGACGGCTGAAAGCGTCGCAAAAAATCGCACAACCATTTCTGGATTCCAATGTAAGGTACTTGGCTACCACTGCTGACTCTATTGACGCGAACAGGTCTACGTCTGGGACGCCCCAAATTTTGAATATAGCATCCGTTGCCTGGGGTAATAGGAGCCACTCTGGCACTTTGCGGCCCCTTGATAGGCGATCCGCGATTCCGTTTAAACTCCCCGGGAGGTAAGTGGCTGGTAGAGTTATTTGCAGTCTCTCCATGAGCTTTAGAAGCCTGGTTGTCAATTTGAGAAGTGCAAGAGATCGTGTCCCCCCCTCGTTTCTGAGGTATGCAACTAGAGTCCGATTGTCGGATTATATTAAAATATGTACACCTTTTAAAGTCATCCGCTGACTGTTTATGCTTGCAAATATAGCATACCTCTCCTTGATGTTAGAATGCCAAAGTTGTTGAAGTAGAGCCCACTTCCCTGAAATATAAATGTTATTTAGTTCTGCTCCCCAGCTTGCATCCGCTGCATCTGAGATTAGATAATGAGTGACACTCTTTTTTATTATTGGCAATGAGCGGTGGTCCACATTTCCAACCACCATTTCAGATCCTGTTGAACTGATAATGGTAGGCTCTTTTCTTTCCCTAAACGGTTTTGTCTGAACTCCGTCAGAAACAGTTGCCTTCTTTGACAGTGTAAGCGGCCTTAGGGAACTGCATAGTTTGCGAAGTTGAGCAAACCTAATAAACTCTGAGCATCTTTCAGAGAACAGTTTTCATTGCTCAAAACCTTGGAAAGAAATATTTTTATTTTTGTTGCTTCCTGGATGGAAGTTTCACTCTGTTTTGTTTGGTGTTCCATAGAAAGCCTAAATATTCTGCCTCCTGAGAAGGCTGCAGAACAGACTTCTGGTAGTTTACAAGCCATCCCAAGGTTTCTAATGTTCTCAAGGTTTCCGCAACCTGTGACACAAGTACTGTTTGGTCCTGATTAACCAGGAAATAACCAGATAAACTAATATGCAGCACCCTTGTACTGGAAGGGTTTCCGCTACCCAGTTTGAGACTGTGGTAAATATTTTTGGGGCTGATGACAGACCAAATGGTAGGGCAGTCAACTGAAGACGTTCATTGTTGCACATCACCCTTAAAAACCTTCTGTGCACCTCTACAATTAGCAGGTGAAAATAGGCATGGTGAATGTCTATTTTCACTAGCTAATCAATCGTCTATTTGTAAGAATTCTGCTACATTTATCTGTGAAATTAGTTGAAAATGTTTCATTGCTACATAAGAATTGAGTCCTATGAGGTTGAAATTATTAATTGTAAAAAGTATAATTACTATTCATTCATTTATCTATTTATTATTATTATTTTTTTTATTAACACAGGGTTATCTAGTATTGTAAAGGAGTCTCTTTTGAGAATGGGATTCAATCACCAATTACTAATTTCATTATGTAGTTGCAGGCTCCGAGCTGCACATATGAACACAACCTTTTTCAGGCAACCTCCATTGAAATTCTTGACTTAATAGTCAACCTCGGTTACTACTAGTAGGTGTCTTGGTATGTTTTGTATAATTTCCACAAAAGGGCTGATTAGTTTTAAATTTTGTTTCTTTTGTGATTGTGATTTATAATCTTTAATATTATTTGATTTAAAATGTCTCTTGCTTTGAGATATTGGTGTGCCTAATTTTTTTTTTTTTTTTTTTTTTTTCTTTTTTATATATCAAGGTGTATTAAGACATCTCTGATAGCAACCTAAGGAAGCTATAACAGGCTGCAAGGCTTCACAGCTAAACAGATATTGTTGACCTTATGAAACATTTTTAAGTGTATTTCATAAACTTGGATTATGGTTTAAGACATTTAACTTGGATTAGCAATCACTTTTAAAATATGGTCCCGTTTCACCTCAATGCACTCAGAACTCTTACCACAGATAATCTGCATTATAGTTTTAGAATTCTTATTCTTATGGTGAACCCGGGCCAATGTACTAGTAATTTTTTTCAAACAATGTGTTAGTAATAATATTGTTAGGATTGGCAGCTGTCCAGTCTAGTAAATCTTGTAAGCCTGACCTCAACAACCATCTCTGCTCTAAAATGTTATTTGATAATCCAGCTCATAATTTTAAATTTAATATTAAATTAAATAATTAAAATGTATAATTCAAATTTTAATTCTTTAGTAGAGGCAAGATAATCCTTATTTTAATGAAAATGACAAAACTCTTCATTAAGATTAAAACCTATAAAACCAGAAGTAGCAATACCATATTATTACTATAATTATTTATTTATTTTTATTATATTTATTATATTATATATATATTTTTTTTATATAACAGATGCCCTTCCAAGCAGGTGTATCAAATTTATGTAGATATAGATTACTTAGGTTCTGTAAGCGATATTTATCTAACGTTAGTGGATTAGACAAAAATTGAGATGTTGAAATGGAGATATCATCTTGTTGTTAACAAATTAATTAATTAGTGTTAATTGATATAAGCTTGTAGGATATTGCGACATATATTATACTTGTTGAATAAGAAAACCTATTCGCAGGTCTGAACATGTCTGAACCTGTTTATACTTACAAGACATTTTTCGTTTATTGTTGGCCAGAGGTGACGCTGTGCCCTCCTCATCCTCCGAGGATGAAGAAGATAACGAGTTACGAGAACTCATTTTGTTCGAAAGTTCGATCTCCATCCGATGCATCAACTTTCGAACATTGTTCTCCTCCAAAACTTACCGCCTCGATTTCTTCCGGATTCATCACTACTACAAATCACTACTTTATATTATAAAATTAAAATACGTATACGTATTTGACGCTGTGTGATCATTTAACACAATATTTTAATGTATTTAAGAGTATTTTCGAATAACTTTAACTTTGAAAAATTTTGCAATGTCTTCGCGGCAAAATTCACAAACGCTATGAACTGAAACTTCAGGACATGCTTCTGAGACGGAAGATGAAGCCCGCTGGTGAGAGAAAGAGACAGGTATAAAACCATAGATAACTCGGTAAGTTTTACCATAGATACTTAATTAAAGGCAGGTTCACACAATAGCTTTCTTCATTGTAACGCTGTGTGTTTTAGAGAAACACATAATATTATCTTACCTGTAACAATAATAGAAACTACATTTAAAGCCTCTATTTTAATCTCTTTATTAACCGACTTCCAAAAAGGAGGAGGTTCTCAATTCGTCGGAATCTTTTTTTTTTTTATGTATGTTCACGGATTTCTCGAAGACGGCTGAACCGATTTGGAAAATTTTTTTTTGTTTCAAAGAGTATTCTTCCCCGGTGGTCCCATATAAATTTTATCGAAATCGGTCAAGCGGTTTTTAAATAAATGGCTTAATCGAATATTATGTTTTTATTAAAAATCTTTCTTCTTACAAATTACTTGCTTATTACGTCTACACTAAAAATGGAAAAATAAAAACTTTTTAAAAAAAAATAAAAACCGACTTCCTGGCACTGAAAAGTAAAAAATAACTAAACAGAGGTTTTCATTTAAAATAGATACCTAATCAGATATTTTCGAAGTCGGTGCCAGCCAATACAAAGCACACCGATATTTTAATATATTATATTAAATAAGATTTGTAAGTACGTATTTCTATTATTTTATTAACATGTCAAATATAAATAAAAAATAAAAAAGTTAAAAGTAAATTTGGAATTAATTAAAAAGTATTTATGTATTATATATAAACTTATGAAAAGCACTCGCTTATGAAGTGGTTTTCTTTACATATATATATATATATATAATTTTTTAAACAAAGTAAACTTTCATATGGAAAAACTTTATGACGGTTCAATATATTTTCATTACGTGTAATAATTATTTAAGTCTTAAAAAAATTGATATACGATAGTATAGCATACTCGTAAAACACAAAAAATATAAAAAGTGCACGAATAATTGCGGAAAGATCTGATATAAATTTAAAAAAAAAACTATTTGTAATCGCTTGGTAAAAGCTAACAAGCACAATAAGTAACCATGGTAACTCGTAGCTACACTGTAACTCGGATTTATATTTCATGCAAAGATGAAGCATGCTCCGTCTCAATAATAAAGTTTCCTCATCATATTCGAGGGCAATTATGGACAAAGCTTTTCTATACTTGCAAGATTGTATTATAACTAGTTAAGCTCCTATGTTTACATCTTCATATGATATTTATTGAGCTTATCTATACAGACAAATAAAATTGGAGTGTCTGTTTTTAATATTAAAATAACCGCTTTTTACTAAATGCATATGGATGTATACACGGTACATATACCAAAAAAATATTTTTTTACAATTTTTGTCTGTATGTCTGTTTGTTCCGGCTAATTTAAAAATTTCTGTAATGGCTGGACCGATTTTGACGGGGTTTTCACTGGCAGATAGCTGATGTAATAAGGAGTAACTTAGGCTACTTTTATTTTAGAAAAAAAATAGGGTCTCACGAAAAAAATTAAAACCTAATTAATTAATCAATTTTGTTTTGAGAAGCAACCTAGGGACGAACCCGAGCGAAGCGAGGGTGAGTCGCTAGTTACACATAATTTCACGAACTTTTGCTTTCAGAAAAAATATAGAGCTTGTATTAAATAGCGTGAATAAATTAAAACTTTCTGTTGAACTTTGTGCATACTGAAATCAAAATCAAATGTGTTAAATGAAATGAAATCCTTTTCTACTTAATAGGCAGTTATTATTTAATATTTATATAGATTAGTTATAATAAGTTAAAAACAAGGTAATGCGATTTAAATTAAGCCTTTATAAAATAAATCAATTATGTAAAAATTTAATTCAATTTATCCGACTACTCAATTTTGTTTACATTTCATTTAATTTTATTGTACTTTTTTATTATTCTAATTAATTTAATTCGTTCGCATTGTAAGGCATTTATGATTATTTTCGTTTTATGATATTTGTTTTTCTGTAATAAGAACGTAATTACATAAGTTTATGAGTACTTAAACTTTGCTTTAATTAATTATTATTTTTTACTTTTATCTAATATTGTGCATGCTGTGATTGTCCGTAAGTGGAAAAGCATTTAATCAATATACTAATAGCATATTTTAAATTGTCATGTAATAATGTGTTTTTTGTTGACGATCCTAAATAATTAAAATAATTATAATTCATACTTACACAGCTTATATAATTTATTTATTTTATACTAGCGACTCACCCTCGCTCCGCTCGAATTCGTCCCTGCTTACGTTTTAACGTTTAGTATAGATTTATCAGAGATGAGATATTTTCCCGCAGTAAAAAGTATCCTATATATTGACCCGGATAACCAACTATCATCATAACAAATTTCATCAAAATCTGTCCAATGGTTTTCTCGTGATGCGATCACAGACAGGCAGATAGAGAGATAAAAGTTCAAAAACTATAGATTCGGCCTCTGTATCGATAATAATGAATATTTCAATAAGATTATCTAAAAAATATTTAATGTACAGATTCGACTCAGAATTTTATTATAATATGTATAGATAAGAAAAATATAAGCTTGAATTTTTACTTCCCTATCCAATTGTAAACAAAAAGATGTTCAGTCAAAATATTACATTTATTCAAACTCAGGCAATAGCTACAAGTAATCAAACAAGAAAACGGGAACAAAAAATAAACACTGTCGAAAGTAATATTGAAGGAAGGAAATTCTTAGCGAGATCCAAACAATCTTAAAATTCCGTAAGCTCGAAGCGCGCACCGCGCTACTCATCATACTACATTCTTTGTATTAAAGTGGCAATAAACATATACGATAAAATTTTAATAATTTATTCTTAACATTTTTAAGTAAAATACTGGAAATTCCTTCTCTGATAACAGGCTATATTATCTGTCAGTGGAATGAGCTCATTTTCCCGCTATATTAATTTGCTTGTGTGATATTACTTCATTGATAAAAGTTAAAGATGGTCACTATCGGACTACTATTATAAGATGTGAAAGTCTGTATGTGCGTATGTGTATGTATGCTAATTACTCCGTCACGCTTAAACAGTCGGATTCGGAAGAAATTTAGTATCAGATATGTCCTGGCGTAACACTGTTAGGTAACTAAGGACAAACGAAGCAAGGGTAAATTGCTAGTCTCATATATAAAAAAACACGGTATATAGTTTTATTTGAATAAGTAACAATTCCGCCTTTACAAAACGGAAGTTCACACTTGCTACTCTGAGGGCGCTGAGATGCAGCCTCCGACACGCCGACAGAACTTGTTGGTTTACGCTCAGGCATTCGCTTAAAAGAACACGACTGAGTTATTTGTCCTAAATTCATGTCTTTAGCGTAAAGCTTTATTACAATCTAAATGTGGACGAGCTTAAATTTCAGCTACGAAAATGAACGGATTTTCCGATCTTTAGATGAAAGTTATTTATGAAGTAAATTATTAGCAGAATGAATATATGTGGCTTATTGAAATAACTACATTCCTCATAATATGTTGATTTAATTTATTTATGTATTTTATTTTAATATGATTAAGTTTTATCAGAAGATTAATGTATCGTTGAATTTTGCTTTATATTTATTCTAGCTCATCCTCGCTTCGCTCGGGTTCGTCGCTAGGTAAGCTTTAACGGTTAATATGGAATAGATAACTATATATTATAAGATATATAGCCAATAGCCTTCCTCAATAAACGAGCTATCTAATGCGAAAAGAATTTTTTAAATCGGATTAGTAGTTCCTGAGATTAGCGCGTTCAAACAAACAAACAAACAAATAAACAAACTCTGCCTCTTTGTAATACTAGTATAGATATTCTTTTGCTAAGATTTTTTCTGTGCACTAACATTAAATTAGGCTTAAAATACAGATCATGCTAAAACTTAAAATAGTAATGGTAATATTAAATTACTTTTTACGACATATCGTATTTAGGTATCTATTTTATATAAAAACTAGCTGACCCGGCAAACGTTGTTTTGCCATATAAATAATTTCCTATTACTAAAATGGCTATTAAAAAATAAGGGTTGATCGTAGAAGGGTGAAAATTGAGGATTGTATGTATTTTTGTATGTTGTATCATAAAAAAATAGAAATTAAAAATTTTGTCTAAAAAATAAAAAAAAATTTAGGGGTGGACTACCCCTAACATTTAGGGGGATGAAAAATAGATGTTGGCCGATTCTCATAGATACCGGATAAGCACAAAAAATTTCATCAAAATCGGTCAAGCCGTTTCGGAGGAGTATGGCAACGAAAACTGTGACACGAGAATTTTATTTTATACACTAGCGACTCACCCTCGCTTCGCTCGGGTTCGTCCCTAGCTTGCATTAAATCACGATTGATCAGTTTTCGACCGGAGAGGAAAAATGATTAAATTACTAAAATGGCTATTAAAAAATAAGGGTTGATCGTAGAAGGGTGAAAATTGAGGATTGTATGTATTTTTGTATGTTGTATCATAAAAAAATAGAAATTAAAAATTTTGTCTAAAAAATAAAAATAAAAATTTAGGGGTGGACTACCCCTAACATTTAGGGGGATGAAAAATAGATGTTGGCCGATTCTCATAGATACCGGATAAGCACAAAAAATTTCATCAAAATCGGTCAAGCCGTTTCGGAGGAGTATGGCAACGAAAACTGTGACACGAGAATTTTATATATTAGAATATAAACTCTATGTAGGACGCTTAAAAAATGCCAATCATATTTCTAAGTAAATTTTCAACACTAAATAAAAAGGTATTGAAATTTAAACATTATAAATCTATTTTTGTTAGAAACAATGTGAAATTTAACTATAAAACAGTATTCTTACTAAATTTACTTTATAAAAATAATACGGAGGAGTCAATTTAAAAGCAATTACAACGAAGTATCCACTAGCGCTCGCGGCGGCCGCTGCGGCCTGCGGGCTGCGGGCTGCGGGCTGCGGGCGTCTGCGCGACGGAGGCTGAGGCAATGAGTCATTACTATATTAATTTTAAAAGAAATAACTTAAAGATGAGTATTGACTCGAGTAATTCGCAATTGTAGTTGTCGCTAACCGCTATCGGGTTCAATAAATGGTAATTAAAACTTTGGCTTTAAAATTAATTTGAATAGTTGCTACATAATCTATACTAATATTATAAAGCTGAAGAGTTTGTTTGTTTGGTTGAACGCGCTAATCTCAGGAACTACTAATCCGATTTGAAAAATTCTTTTTGCATTAGATAGCCCGTTAACCGAGAAAGGCTATAGGCCACATATCATCATGGAAAAATGTACGGTTCCCGTGGGATAGATTTGTTTTTGTTTTTGTTTCTAGGGACGAAGCCGAAGCGAAGCGAGGGTGAGTCGCTTGTTTTGAAATATGAGTAGAGGTAAAATATTAACTTTATGACTAAATATTTCGTTGGGTTTCAGCGGTGGGATTCAATTTTTTTTTAATATTTTACAGGCATTTGTGATTTACTATGGTGCATATTTGATTTTAAATATAAAGGTTATTTATTAATCTTTTCAATCCAAATGTTCTCGCGATATGAAGCCAACATGCCACACTTTACAATTTCATGGTATCGTCACAATGCCAGAAGAGCTTCAAAGACTTGAGCCGGTGTATCCACTGAGCCCATTTCGCAGTGCTTTGCTCAGGAACTGATGCATGACGCCGTTAGATAGGCATCCCGCTTCGTCGAGAGTCTTCGCATACCATTTGTATTAGCACAATGGAGTTGTGAATTCATTATAAATGTAAATTGTTAAACTTTACCTTATTTCGTTACTTAAAATTAAAAATAATACATTATTATTTTTAAAAAAAAAATCATTAATATATTTTCATACACTCTACACCCTACCATAGTATCAGACAGACTGTATTTTAGCAAATAACTGCCTCGGTGGTGTAGTGGATAGTAAATACGGCACATCAAGAGGTCCTGGGTTCGAGTTTCGGATCGGGCTAAGTTTAGTTGTTGAGTCTATCTGTTTAGTGAGTCTCAGTAACAGCCCGGAGTTGGGAAGTTGGCGGTGTTTCACCTTCGTGCCTCGGAGAGTACGGAGAGCCGTCAGTCTTGCGCCTTAACTCCACCAGTCTTGTCGAGTAGTCGTCCCAACTCCCACCGGAGTATGCGAGTGACAGGAATAGAGAGTGCACGTTGTGTCTGCGCCCTCTCTCACACGCGCTGCACTATAATATCTCCTGCGCAGATTACTAGTCTCAATGAGACTGGCCGCCGTGGCAGAAGTCGGTGGGAAGGTCATTATTTTTATTATTTTAGCAAATGTAAGAAATGGCCAAACTTTAAGTTTTTCCAACAAATACATAATATGACAATCGATGTACCTGGATAAAAAGTAACAATATCTGCGTGTAATTAGTCGATCCGTTTATACGTTACTTCTTTAACGAAAGGCAGAGAAGACACACGATATTTTGTCTCTTTTTGATAGAAATACCAAAAATATAAGAACTATGGCTCTAATTGAGTTTCGGTTACGTAATATATTATTAATTCAATTTAGCTAATTTTGAGGATTTTGCAAATCCTTTCCTATAAATATAGTATGAAGCGAAAAAACAAATAAAAACATAGTTTACTCGAGCATGTACATTTGATTGAAGGCGTTATTGTTTGATGCTCAACAACACTCACTCGACACCCGCGCCCGATCGCGCCGGCGGGCTAGCTTTATACTGCTTCATTTTTGTTCCTTTGCTGCGAAACAGCATACGTGAAATGCGGGTTAAAAAGACTACGGCGTAGAGATTTCAATGTACTGGTTTTTAATGGTTCAAATAAATAGAACGATGGCGGCAGTTAAGCGGAGAGTATAGGCAAGTTATATTCATGCTTATATTAAATATTCTATAAGACCTTTTTAAATAATATAAATTTTGTATGTTAAAAAATATGGCGAGTCGTATATTGTTATTTTGATATTGGATTCTGGTATGGGATTTAAAAATCGGTCAAGTGCGAGTCGAATTCGCACACGACTTTTACTCTATGTACCTACTATATTAAGTTCGATGAACAATTACGAACATTAAAAAATATTTTTGTGTTTTTTTTTTTATTTTTATTATTTGTTGTTATAACGGCAATATAAATACTTACTCTGTGAAAATTTTTCTGCCTATTACAGTTCGTGAGATACAACCATCTGATAGACAAACGGACAGCGGAGGTTTTCGTAATAGTTTTCCTTTGGCACCCTTCAGGTACGGAGCTCTAAAAACTGTCCACTTGCAAAATAAGTTTTTATTGCCAACATGAATACAGAACTACTTGTGACATGCGCGACCTAAGTCTTCAATTAACTTAAAAATTGCTGAGCCCTAGATAAAAGAATACGCTTTTATATACTTATTAGTCAGTTAGTCAGTTAATTAGTCAGTTTTTACCACCAGTCAAGTGCCACATCCCTCTCCAAGATGCAGGGGTATACAAACTTGATTGTGATTGTGGGCTCTCCTACATCGGACAAACAAAGAGATCCATTAGAACTCGGGTCAAAGAACACATAGCTGATGTGAAGCACCGTCGCAATACAACATCTGCAGTCTGTAAACATAGCCAGGATCGCCCAAGCCACTACATTCGCTTTGATAATCCACAAATACTTGCGAAAGAAAGCCGTTATCGCCCCAGGATGATTCGCGAAGCTATTGAAATTAAAAAACATCCAAACTTCAATAGGGAAGATGGCTGGGTACTACCATCATCGTGGGATCCTGTAATAAACATAATAAAATCTAACGGCAAAAACAAAGAAAACAGACCTGTAGATGTAGTTAGTTCATACTGTGTGGATCGCTATAACAATGATTCAGATTAATATATATTTTATCTGTGAAGATAGTGTTGCTTAATATTCTATCTTAAAATTACATTAGAAATCTAAATTAAAAAAGTTAATTTCTAAATTACATATAAAACAATAATAATACTTTAATAAATAATTAGTATTTAATAAATAATTAATATTTTGATTTTCTTTGTGGTTAGACATATTATAGTAATAGCAACACTAAATAATATTACATTATTTATTCTTAAAGTTTTTAAAATATTGTAATATTTATAATAATAACAGCTAAAATTAAACAAATAATATTTAATTATAATACTTATTAAACTTTTTAATATTTTTAATATGTTTAGAATTTAAATCAACAAATATTGTAAGGTACTCTGGTGCCATTTTTGAATTTTCAAAATCATTTTTGTAAATTTGTGGGTAGGCACTGTCTGTAACAAGTATATAACGCTTTGAAATGTCTAATACCTTAGTCTCTCCCGTGACCATGATTGCTGTAAAGCATTCGAAACGTCGGGAACCAAAAATCAAAATAAATCCGCGAAATAATCCGACATGATGAAGAAATTAAAAACGTAACTTATACGTAATGCTAACGTACTTTTTTTTTTTATTTATAATATCCGGTACAATAATCAGTGACAGCTGTCATTGCTAGGTAAGTGTATAATCGCAAATCATAAAATAAAAATGCTGATATCTTTTTTTTTTTTGTGAGTTCCTAATAAAAAAATATTTCTGGTTAAACTTGTGTTATTTAATCCCTATCATTTTAGCATTTTTTCATTCCAAGACGCCTTAAATGGATTTCAAGTAAAACGTTTTATAGAGACCTGCCATTGTTCTTTTGTTCTCATGGCGATTTTCTAGAAAGACTTCTGTGCCCCTCGCCTATATCAAATTTATTTTTAATACTACTTTTACTTCTGAATAACTTCTTCTCCGTCAAACTTCAAACCATTAAGACCGTTGAATTGAACAGGTCATATATTTTAGTATTTCCAGTTTCATAGGTCGTATAATAGTTATAAAAGTGTCATAAGTGCGTGATAGGTAGTAAAATAACAGCCGCAAAACTTTACGAGGATGATCTGCCGTTGGCAATTGTCACTATCAAATTAAACTCAAGACGTAAATCTGCGAAATTATATCTAGCAGTTTACTGGTTTCAAAAGATTTTGACACATTTATATAAGAATTCTAAAATTTACTTTTGGCTATAGAATTTGGGCGTATTTTTTTGTTAAAACAGTAATGAAAATATATGTGTTTATATATAAAACTTATCCAGACTAATTTATAATTGCCTTAACCAAACTTCTGAACCAAAAGTCTGAAATTTTGATAACCTATTCCTGTTATAGCTTACTAATTAGATTTTTTTTTTTAATAAAAACAACTAAGTGACAAGCCGCTAGTATCATATGGTATTTTGATTTTTTAAAGTTTCAACACCATAAATAAATCTCATATTCCAGTTTTAATTTTTATATAGTGTCCAAGGGTTATAATCTATGAGCTATTTTTTCGATTAAAATTTAACAAGACAATCAGACGAAGCCAGATAGGCTATTAGTTCATAATGAACCATTAGAGGTAAATTGGCGTCTCACGAGCTCGACCGGCGCGGTGGTCAACAAACCTAATGGACTCCAGAGTCCAGATCAATGTTACCAATATATAGTATATTTGTCTCGATCACGGCGTCCCCCCGAGACGGGAGTCTCCGTCCAAGAACCAAACATTCCATACATCCATTATCTAAAATACTCTACATATTATTCAAACAGTCTTTGTTTGAACATTAGAATATTTTTTTTAAAAGCTAGTATATCTATTACATCATTTAAGACTTGCTTTTGATGTTCAATTGGAACTTTTAATAGTCCAAGATTCTAAGTAAGGTTTTTCTTCATTCATCTCTGCTTACCAACACGTCTAGTAGTAATTGGTACGAAATACATATATTTGTTTCAATTTATTGACGTTTATCTAAATAATTATAGAATAGACCGAAAGTCGAAATCGGGCTGTCGAACTTTTTATTTGATCTTCATCCATCCCCAGCGATTCTTAGGACGTCCAACGAGAAGGACATCCTAAATATGTGTTTTTGCCAAAGTAACTAATAAAACAATTTTGTATATGACGCAAGGTATGCCTACCGTTAGTAACGTTCATCTTGCCGTCGTAAAACGAAATGTACTTAAACTATAAAAAAAAATTCTAGATGAAATGTATGTAGAAATATACAAGAGTTTGGATTGAATTATTTAGCTACATGTCAATGGCGAGTGCAATAGTGCGAAATGTATCTATGATTCTCAAGCACCGAGCTCGGGGGAGCCGTTAGTTCGATCAGATGACCCTCGCACGTTTAGCTTCGTCGGACCCTCAATAAAGACAACATTCAATAAGAAACCATCGACGTAATCATTATACATGTAATATTTACTATTAAACTGAACTACACTTACACGTATATAACTCGCAATGTATACAAAAATAGTCGAAACAATCACAGCCATTGAGCAAATTGAAATATGCCAATGCGATATCGGCACGGAGAGAGGCGCTGCCAAGAACGGTTCGGTGTATTTGCAAGTGACAGACATACGTACATAAATTAACGTTTCGAACATATACATGTTTAATGAATCGAAGGAACTGCAGTAATATAACCAAAAATTATTCATGAGTATACATCTACACGTATGTATACTCATGAATGATTCAAAATATATGGTTTGTCGATGGTAGTATCGACAAACCTTATATATTGGATTGTTTCATAATAATAAAATTTAAATTCAAAAGTTTCGTGTGATTAAGTATATTTATTAGTGCTTCACGCAGCAAAGAAAGTGGATGTAAGTAAAATTCAGAATTGATATTATTTCTGTTTTACGAGTAAGGTCTGGATTTTTAGTATACCTAATACAATACCTATCTACCTAAGTAAAGCTGCGAGCTTTAAATAATAATAAGCTGTACAGATATGCACATAAACATTATATCGAATCTATATACAAGTACATCAAAGCCAAGTAAATATTAGAACACCATGTACGTACGTAGCTTGTTAAGTGGTGAGTACTGTTAAGTAATACAATCTTTGCTTCGTGATATCAAAATAGTAGCTATTCCATGTTGAGCTATATTATGGTCATTTGTATCGATTTTCACGGAATTTGGTACCTCGTGTTAGCGTTCAACTTTCTCCGTTTGGCGGTTAGTAATAAAAACACTTTTTCACTTGCACTTATATTTTCACTAGAAAAAAACAAATCTATCCCACGGGAACCGTACATTTTTTCGGGATGATATATAGCCTATAGCCTTCGTCAGTTAACGGGCTACCTAATGCAAAAAGAATTTTTCAAATCGGATTAGTAGTTCTTGAGATTAGCGCATTCAACCAAACAAACAAACTCATCAGCTTTATAATATTAGTATAGATTATCACGGCCACACCACTATTACACAACACAAACACTTTTCTTATTATTAAATTCGCCAAAGTTGATTAAAAACTGAGCTAGTTTAGGACAATGTCACATTTTTGTAATCTACCCGAGACAATCAATTGACTAAAATTGTTTAATAATCGAATCAACAAAACATTTTATTTAATTAAATTAGTTTAATTTTTTTTTAAATAAGTTTATAATTATCTATATAAAATAATATTTATTATATACTAACAGATCACACTCGCTTCGCTACGGTTCACCTCTATAAAAACAAAAACAAATCTATCTATCTAATAATATAATATAAGATGATAACGGCAGCGGTTAGAAGGTGATGGCGGTGATGGTACTCATGAGGACACACACACACCACAAAGCGCTTGAACGTTCCATGCAAATTATAGCAGGTGCGCGCGGGTTTACTTCAAGTTTTGAGTCTCGAGACTCAAACTCTTCAAATTGCAGGTGTGCATATAAATAGGAAGCGGGTAGGAACAAAAATTATGTAGGTTTGCTATTGGCGGAAACAGTCGGCTTATTTCCTTTCATAGAGCAACGTAACAATGAACGGATGCCATTTGTTACTTAAAATAAAAATTATGCTGGAAAGTTGCAGAGGTTTATATCCAGTCACATCAAGTGATTCCCGTAGGATTTTAGTATAATACCAAAGTTTACTGAGTGATTGGATAGGCATGAGTAAACCCTGGGTGGTTTTCTAGTTCATTATTGCATTAAGATATGTTATGATTTAGTTTATCTTCTGGAGTATTGATTTTATGAAGGCACAATAAGTACGGACGACCAACTTGGTCCGCAGACCGCTGTTCTGAAATACTGCGAAGTTTGGAAAACAATGCAGCATGCTTTATGTTCTGATGTCAGAACTTTAAGCGTTATGATCTAGAAAGCCTTACATATATTAAAATGGTAAATAAAAACACCTACCGAAGATAATTGGTGAAAGTTCTTGGTCCCATATTTTTATAACAATACAATATACTTTGCACTTAATATAATATCCCTACGCAACGCATAAACTGTGGTCGCTCTCTGCAGAGGATCAAATAGAATCTGTAAAATAAATCAATATAGAATCCTGGTGTATTCTACGTCTACTATATAAGTAATATTGTAATAATAAGTATAATATAAGTATTTTTTAAAAATCCACAAAGTGTTATTAAAGAGTTTAATGAAATAATATCGTCATATGATTGAAGTGTGAAACTATGATAATAGTCAATTCTACACCAATATATTAATAACTAGCGACTCACCCTTGCTTCGCTCGGGTTAATCCCTAGGTTGCTTCCCAAAACAAAATTAATTAATTTAGTTTTAAATAAAAGTAGCCTAAGTTACTCCTTATAACATCAGCTATCTACCAGTGAAAGTCCCGTCAAAATCGGTTCAGCCATTTCAGAGATTAGCCGGAACAAACAGACAGACAGACAGACAGAAAAAATGTTGTTTTGGTATATGTATGTTGGATATAGAACAATAAAAAAAACATTAATTATCTGTGCTCATCCACTGTAATTTCTTGTGTGATCTATGGTGACTAATGACGCTTAAAATAATTGCCGTGTTACAGTTTTTGTTAAGTCCACTAAAGTTAAAATAGATAAACTAAAATATAACTGCGTATCATTTACCCAAACCCCAATAGGTTATGGGCCCAGACAAAAAACAGGAAAGAAGAATAATAAAAGCGGATAATTGCTGATTCGTTTTATAAGGAATTCATTTTGATTTTATAGCGTGCTTGCAAGTGAAAAAGAGGCACGATAGAAGGTAAAGTTGCAACAAAATTTGCAATACAGAAGAAACAGATAGTTGTAAAAGTTGTAGTTGTAGTTTATATAGAAAACAAAATTACATAGAAGAGAAATGGAACGGGCAATTATATTAAACGAACAAAACTGGACAACATGGCGGTTCCAGGTAACCATTGTTTTAAAGTCGAGAGGTTTATACAACATGGTCACCGCGAAGTGTACCAAAGAAGAAAGCGAAAAAGATCAGAAAGCTCAAGAGTTAATTGTAACGAGAGTGGAAGAGAATATTTTAACACTACTTACAAGTTGTGCAACAGCTTATGACATGTGGGAGAAACTGAATACTGTCTACGAAGCGAAATCCAAGGTAGGAATCCATTTACTACAACAGAAGTTCTACAATCTAAAATATGAAGGGCCTATGGCTAAATTTATAGCACAGGTAGAAGAGTTATTACACCAATTAAAAACACATGGGGAAGAAATATCAGAAAATATGACTATTACTAAGATATTATTATGTCTACCACAACAATATAAGCATTTCATCTCGGCATGGGAAAGTGTTCAGAGTTCGGAGCAAACCATAAAAAATCTGACAGCTCGATTATTGGTCGAAGAAGAGAGACTGCAAATTAATGGTAATAAAGGACAGACTACAGAAGCATTTGTGGCAAATAAATCTACTAAGTCCAGATACAGAAGAGATTTACCAAAGAAAGAGTTTCTTACAAATAATGTGAGTGACAGTGGTATTAAGTGTTATCACTGTGGTAAACATGGACATTTCAAGAATCAGTGTAACTCTCGACAGTGTAATTATTGCGGTAAGAAAGGACATCTTTATAATGACTGTAAATTGCGGATTAATAAAACTAAAGAATGTTATAAGAGTAATAATAGTGTTTCAAAAGCATATATGGTAAATGTAGATTTTAATGATAGCTGTTGGATACTAGATACAGGTGCAAGCGAACATATGTGTAAAAATATGCAGTTATTTACAGAATATAGAGAGCTTCAGTGCGACAAATATGTAACGGTAGGAGACGGAAACAAGTTAAGAGTAGAAGGTAAAGGTAAAATTAAATTTCTAGCTTTTAATGGTAACAGTTTTGAAGAGTCAGTCTTACTTGAAGTGCTCTATGTTCCAGACCTAACAGTAAATTTATTTTCTGTTGTTTGTGCTATGGATAAAGGTTATGTTATGAAATCAACAAAAAATGGTTGTCATTTTGTTAAAAATGGTGAGGTTACTTGTACTGCTACTCGGGTTAATAACTTATACATTATGAATTTTAAATTTAATGACTCTGTAGCATTAATATCTTTGACAGAATGGCATGAACGTTTTGCACATCAAAATTATAACTTGGTAAAAGAAACATTAAATAGTTATAATATTAAATATGATGGAAATATAGAACAATGTATACCGTGTATAGAAGGAAAGCAGCATAGATTAACATTTAGTAAAAGTGATTATAGAGCAAGTTCTGTAGGTGAATTAATTCATATGGATTTATGTGGTCCTATGGAGAAAGAATCGTTAGGAGGTTCTAAATATTTTTTACTTCTTAAAGATGATTATAGTTCTTATAGATTTGTATATTTTCTAAAAAATAAATTTGAAACAGCTGACTTGATAGAAGATTTCATATTAACTTTCAGTAATGAGTCTAGGTCTACAATCAAAAGGTTTAGATCTGATAATGGTTCTGAGTTTATAAATAGTAAATTTAAAAATTTATGTAAAAATAGAGGGATCATTCATGAAACTACTGTACCCTATACACCAGAACAAAATGGCAGAGCTGAACGAGAGATGAGGACTATAGTCGAAGCAGCGAGAACAATGCTACAGGCAAAGAGACTTGGAAAGGAATTTTGGGCTGAGGCGGTAAGTACTGCAACTTATGTAATAAATAGGACTGGTAGGACAAGAAAAGCTGGTAAAACACCATTTGAATTATTTTACAACAAACAGAAGTATGATATTAATTTATTAAAAACATTTGGGACAGAAGTATATGTACATATACCAACTCAAAAGCGATTAAAGTGGGATAGTAAAAGCATGAAAGGAATATTTGTTGGATATGGGATTAATACAAAAGGATATAGAATATGGCTGATAAATGACAAAGTTATAGGTACTTACAGGGATGTAATATTTATAACACAGAAGAAAGATGAACAAAATACACTGAAAAGGATAGAAGAAATTGAAAAAGAAGACAGAATTGAAAAGAAATACTCTATACAAAATATTACAGAACCTAGAAACACAGAGGAGTATTATCAAGAAGATGGAAACCACGAATATGACACAGGAAGGGAGACAAACATTCAAGAATGTAGTACAGAAGTAAGGGATCAACATATGAGCTATGAAATAGAAGAAAGTTGTAATGATGGACAATCATACATAGATAAATCATGTGATACAGAAGAATACTTAAGTCCGAGTGGTCAAGAAGAATACCTTGATATAGATGATCAGTCATATATAAGTACAGACGATGATAACAATGATGATGAGGAAATTACAGAAGACAGGACAAAGACAACTAGGTCACGTATTATAAAACAACCAAGTCATTTAAGGGATTATTATACAGGTTTTACAGCAGTGAATAACAGTGAGTTAAGTTATGAAGAGGCAATTAATGGTAAATATTCAGAGAAATGGAAAGAAGCTATACAGACAGAATTACAGGCATTACAGAAGAATAAAACATGGATAGAGACATATTTACCAGAGGATAAGAAAGCGATAGAAACCAAATGGGTTTTTAAAATAAAAAAGGAAAATGGACAAAATAAGTATAAAGCCAGACTCGTAGTGGGAGGATTTCAACAACAAGACAGATTAGATCATAGTGAAATTTATGCTCCAGTGGCAAAATTAACAACTCTAAGAATTTTATTGGCTATAACTTGTAAATACGCTCTAAATATATCACAGATGGATGTCAAGAATGCTTTTCTTAATGGAGAGATAGAAGAAGAAGTTTATTTAAAACTGCCAAAGGGTATAGAAGTGACGGATAAGAATAAAGTATTGAAATTGCAAAAAAGTCTATATGGACTAAAGAAGTCTCCAAAGAATTGGAATGACAGATTTAATAATTTTATGATCGAACAGGGTTTTGAAAGAAGCAAGGCAGATTATTGTCTTTATTATAAAAAGAATTTGAAGTTTTACCTATTGTTATATGTAGATGATCTCATAATTTTATGTGAGAAGAAAGAAGATATAGAAAGACTAAAATGTTTATTACAGAAAGAATTTGATATGACAAACTTGGGAAATAATAACAAATTTGCATACCTAGGTATTAACATAACAAAATTGGATAATAAAATTACATTAGATCAAAAACAGTATTTAAAAGATATTTTAAAATTATATAAAATGGAAAATTGTAATACAGTTGCTACACCAATAGAAAAAGGATTAGAATTACCAAGAAAACTATGTGAAAATAAAGAGTTAGAAAAGAAGTGTAGAGAAATTGTAGGAAGATTAATGTACACTATGTTAGGAACAAGACCTGACATATGTTTTGCTTTAAGCTATTTGAGTAGATTTCAAGTTTATGCAAGTTTAGAGTTATGGAAAGCATTAAAACGTATACTACGCTACATTAAGGGCACATTAGAGTATAAATTAATTTATGAAGCCGGTCAAGATATTCCACTATTAGGATATACAGATGCAGACTGGGCTGGAGACAAAATTTGTAGAAAATCTACTTCAGGCTATATAATGAAGGTTTATGGGTGTACTGTGTCATGGTGTAGTTCAAAACAACAATGTATAGCGTTATCTTCGACAGAATCAGAATATATAGCGTTAGGTAAAGGCATTGCAGAAGGATGTTGGGTTAGAAATTTATTAAAAGAAATAGGATTAAAATGTAATAATTTTATTATTTTTGTAGATAATCAGTCAGCTATATATGTATCCAAAAATCCAGAACAACATAGAAAACTTAAACACATAGATTTAAAGTATCATTTTCTAAGGGATAAGGTTAGAAAACAAATAGTAGTTTTAAGATATATATGTACCAACAGACAGCTTGCAGACATTTTTACCAAGTGTTTAAATAGAGAAAAGTTTAAGAAGTTTTGTATTAATTTGAATTTGTTAATAGAATAAGTTTCATTATAGTTTGTAAAGTCAATAAAAGAGTACTTTTTATATGTATTAGTAAATAGAAGTATTTATAGTATAGAAATAGATTTGATGAGCATATTGTTTGTTTTTATTGAGGAAGGGTGTTGGATATAGAACAATAAAAAAAAACATTAATTATCTGTGCTCATCCACTGTAATTTCTTGTGTGATCTATGGTGACTAATGACGCTTAAAATAATTGCCGTGTTACAGTTTTTGTTAAGTCCACTAAAGTTAAAATAGATAAACTAAAATATAACTGCGTATCATTTACCCAAACCCCAATAATGTACCGTGTATACATTTAGTAAAAAGCGGTTATTTTAATATTACAAACTGACACTCCAATTTTATTTATCTGTATAGATTAAGTCACATTCAAGAAATGCAACATTGTTGATTTTTTTTTGTTTACATATATTTATAAATACCAATCACTTTTGATTTATTAACAGAGACGAACGTTATGAGTCAAATCCTTAGAATAAACAAAAATGGAGTACGGAGTATGTATTTCAATCGACCGTTTCCTGCAAACGAAATAACAAAAATATGTATATTGACATATAATATTTAGACG
The DNA here is from genome assembly GCA_905404265.1 of Fabriciana adippe. Classification (NCBI taxonomy): domain Eukaryota; kingdom Metazoa; phylum Arthropoda; class Insecta; order Lepidoptera; family Nymphalidae; genus Fabriciana; species Fabriciana adippe. The sequence goes on from FR989986.1 coordinate 18,669,731, forward strand.
ATTTTAGCAAACTGACATAATATTTACTGACAAAATAGCGAAAAACAACGTACAATAAAAACTAACTCAAAATAAACTTTCCTGATGTAATTTATATTTTACGAGTCCCACACTATCTTTAGGTCTTGTAAATAAATCATAGTTAAATATAACTGTGCACAGACGACTGGTTGCGGTCCTTTGAAGTGGACTCGGTGAAAGTTCAGAATAATATTTTCGTTTAAACTACAAACTTTGAGTTTAAAGCGAATGTTTAACTTAGTATTTTATAATCTGCTATTATGGAACTTGGACAGTGCTCTCCTTCAGACGCTGCAGCTCTTTGAATCATGCTGTCAAACTAACCGTTAAATATACGGTCTTGTCGCTGTACACTACATTCTGTTGTTATTATAATTAATACTATGAATATCTTAGTTTGTTTGGTGAATATATTCACATGTTAGGTACTCTATTGAAACTTAACATTATATTGATGCCAGGTTTCTCTAAGAATTAGAATTCAAATGATTACAAGCATTAAACATATATACAATATATGTTAATGATACATTGGCAGGTATAATTTTAAATAAAACTATGTTATCGTGGGAGACTCTCTCCCGTGACCATGATTGCTGTAAAGCAATCGAAACATCGGGAACCAAAAATCAAAATAAATCCGCGAAATAATCCGAAAAGATAGTTTTATTTAATCTAAGAAAGTATTATAGGAATAATTTTTAATTTGGTCGCAATATTGACGCATAATCCAAAGCTTTATAATGTTACGAATATCTGAAATAAAACTTTACCCTTGGAAACTGAATAATTACATTTCACTCAATAACTCGGTTCACTGACTGCAGTAAAGTATATTTTTGTGTACAGAGTAGTTTTGTGACTGAAACATCAAAGTCACATTCAACTTTTTTTTTTGAAGTTTATAGAAATAACGAGACTACTGAAAAAGAAATAGCATTTCATGAAGGTCTTTACAAAATTATAAATTACTAGCGGCTTACCCTCGCTTCGCTTGGATTCATCCCTGGGTACGTTTTAACGAATAGTATAGAATAGATAGTATATATATCAGTTAAATACACATAGGATAGATATGATAAGGTATATATTCCTTGAGAAATGATCGATTGCCCATACAAACTTTCACCCCCCTTTTCACCCCCTTAAGGGATGATTTGCGGGAAAAAACTATCCTATGTCCTTCTCAGAATCTCAAACTATCTTCATGCCACATTTTATCTAAATGAGTTTAGCGGATTTTTAGTTTATCCATTACAAAGAAACGTACAAAAAAAACATTTTTTTTTCTCTTTATAATACATACATATTACTTTAGATATACATAGATAATAAGGAAAGTTCAATTACATATATATAAAATATAAAAAATTAAATACAGTTTATTATATTCTTAAAAATAAAATAATATTTCTTTGGAGTGAAACTTGATATTTTCAGTGTTTAAAACACTTTTCTTGCATATCTTATGCTTTTGTTCCACGATGTTAGAGTCGATATGTATAATTTGTAAGACTTCATCGTTTTCTTTAATTCTAAGACGCAATGTTTGTTCGAGAGATTTTATCCTTACCATAGACCCTATCGATTAACTCGATAAAATAGTGACGCTGTCCTTTTTTGCATTTTTATTTTGTTCGATTCCCGGTTCAGGTAAGCTTTTAAAAAAAATTAAATGCAGTTATTATTATTTTTAAAAATAAAGAAATGTTTCCTTTGAGTAAATCTTGATAACTTCAATATTTAAGGTACTTTTCTTCCATGTCCCATCGATTTGTTCCACCTGTATAATATTATATTCAAAAAACCTTAATAACTCGTGTTATTATTTTCAGTTTTAAAATGTTGTGGAAAAGAAAAACTTATTCTATTTTCGTGACAGTTTGTCGCATACATTACGCCGATAAAAAACAAATTCTGCTGAGGATTTAAAAACCTAATGAAGGTGTGGACTTTCTTTTACTTACACCGCCTGCGACGTCATTTAAATAATAAATTTATGTTTTATTACTTACCTTGTAATACCTCAGGTAATATAATGTATACTTTTATTATTTACACTGCTATAGTATTGTAATAAAAACTTAAATAAAACCGACTTCAAAAAAAGAGACTAAAATTTAAAAAATAACTGATTGGTAGTTTTCGTTTACTATAGATACCTTATCAGATATTTTCGAAGTCGGCTGGCACCAACTGGCAATGGCTGGCAAATAAAATTTATAACTAAACATGATAATCAAAAAAATATACAAGACTAACATTTTTTGTCGGTAAAATTCTAAAATTATATATATTTCACACACAGTAGCCACGTTTGGCTTCATTTTACTGTTGTATGAGTTCCAAATATCCTTTTCTCGTAGCTCAGCTTATCCAAATATAAGTACTAAAAATAAGCGCTGCGTAAATGACTCGTCACTTTGAGTAATGGGGATCAAGAAATCGATATTAGTTCGTTTTTTTAAGATATGTTACAAATTACAATACATACTTGATGACTCAATGATTAACTTCCTTTTTAGATTTACGCGAATATTTGACATGTATATTGTATACATATAATAAAATTCTGACTAAGAAGAATCTGTACATTAAATATTTTTTGGAAAATCTTATTGAAATAGACATTATTATCGATACAGAGGCCGAATCTATAGTTTTTAGATTTTTTGTCAGTTTATCTGTGACCACATTATGAAAAAAATCACTGAACCGATTTTTATGAAATTTGATATGATGATAGCTGGTTATCCGGGTCAACATATAGGATACTCTTTACTGCGGGAAAATATCTCATCTCTGAGTTTAAAGTTAAAACGTATCTAAGGACGAACCCAAACGGAGCGTGGGTAAGTTGCTAGTTTCAAATAAAACTTTTGACGTCTAACACTCCCGTGAGAGACTAAAGTTTTGATACGGGACCATGATTACTGTAAAGAATTCAAAACGTCGGAAACCAAAAAATGAAATAAACCTACGAAAAAATCTGTAATCTGTTTTATTTAAGACATTAAATTCCTTTTAATGTTAATTTCAATAACATATGTATGTACATACATGATTTATTTTTGCAGTAAAACACAGTACAGCATGTACACAGTCTCACTGGAGTGTACCTATTTATTCTACATTCTGTAGGTACACATGGTCCGATTTAATTAGGTTTCAATTTACTTAACCGATTCAAATAAAATTTAGCTATATTTTTTAAAAACATTTTAAATAAAAAGAGGCTTTCAATGCAATTTTGTGTATTTTACGAGTTATCCTTGGCAAACGTAGACTTGCATAATTCTTTTTTTATAACTAAATTTTACTTCCCTTAAATTTTAATAAAAAAATCTTCACCTGAAAGTGGAATAATTATTTCAAAAGTGATTTGAGGTCAGTGTAGGACTTGAAAAATCAGTACAATTTGTTAAAAAATATTTCTTAGAGTTCTCTAATGGCTCGTTATTAAATTAAAAAAGTGTTTCAGTTTGACTTACTTTAGAAGCCAAACATTTTTTTTTTTTGAAAAATATTAAAGCTACAATTTTATATTGTGTATAGAAAATATACGATTTTGCTTTTACTGAGTTGATAAAAACATGCATGTCCTAAGACTAATAGCGTCGGCTTCATCGATAAAGGACCGAATAGTTTAGTCGATGTCAATATTATAATGTCCTCCTGACCGATTCCGGCCACGGCGGCCAATCTCATTGAGACTAGCCAACTGCGCAGGAGATATTATAGTGCACAAATGTTCGCGCAGACACAAGTGCACTCTCTATTCCTGTCACTCTCATACTCCGGTGGGACGACTACTCGACACGACCGGTGAGAGTTAAGGCGCAGGACCGACGGCTTTACGTGCTCTCCGAGGCACGGGGGTGAAACACCGCCAACTTCCCAACTCCGGGCTGTTACTGAGGCTTACTATACAGAAAGACTCAATAACTAAACTTGGCCCGACCCGGGACTCGAACCCAGGACCTCAGGATGTGCAGCCGTACATGCTAGCCACTACACCACCGAGGCAGTTTTAACCGAGTCAATATTATAGTTATATAATAATAACGTAGGCAGATAAAATGTATATTAAAATGTATTTAGATTTTATATTGAAATAGCTTAAATATTCTCTGACAGAATGTATTAAAAGTAAAAGCTGCATTGATGTCTAACTGTCGGGTTATTATAAAATTGAAAAACGTATGCACTTAAAATAATAAGTTAAAATTACCATGAAATATATAAACATTAAATATTTTAAATTTAAATCCAGTAAACGCTTGCTTTACTATATTTTTGTCTATTTAAGAAATAGATAACATAACATATTTCTATTAGGCAAGACGAAAAATGATTTACATCGTTATAAATAGTAGAGACTCTCACTACGAGTAGATACCACTCAGAGCTTATTTCTTTATCGCGTTTTTTCTTTCCAGTTAATGCACATACGTTTAATAAATGAAATATATTTTCGAAATTTCCTTAAACTAATAGTGTTACGAATCCTCCTCGAATAACGATTTGTTATAATTTTCAGGTTATATACTTAAAATGGAGGCAGTGGTAGCCCAGTAGTGGTAACGCGCTTGCTTGAGAAACCGAGTGAAACGGGTTCAAATTCCGGATCTCGCACCTCTGATATTTCATGTGCGAATCATTTCTAACATAATTACTACTTGCCTTACGGTAAAGGAAAACATCGTGAGGAAACCTGCATGTCTGAGAAAACCTAGCAAGTCTTCGAAAGACATGTGAAGTCCGCCAATCCGCACTTGGCCAGCGTGGTGGACTATGGCTTGATTCCCCTCGTATTGACGGGAGGCCCGTGCCCAGCTGCAGTGGGACGTTAAAAAAGGCTGAATACATACTTAAAGTATGTACATTGTACAAGCCTTAAGAAAGCAGCAAATAATATAAACTCGCCTTTCTTCGGATTAGCAGTATAGGTTGTTCTTATTAAAAACAACCATACATCATTCTCCATCTCTTAGGCTCGTCTTAATTGATTAGGTGTTGCGGCGGTAACATTAACACGTAGTGAAACAGAGGCATTGCCTTCGCTTAACCTGATAAGATAAAGTGAGTCTGACGCTACGACCTTGATATACTTACTCGTAACTTTTCGTCGGAGATATTTGTATTGGTGAAGAATATATTTACAGTTTCAGTTTATGTGCATATATTTAACTAGCGACTCACTCTGGCTCAGCTCGGGTTCGTCCCTGATCACGTTTTAACGTTTAGTATAGATTTCTCGGAGGTGAGATATTTTCCCGCAGTAAAAAGTATCCTATATGTTGACCCGGATAACTAGCTATCATCATACCAAATTTCATCGAAATCTGTCTAGTGATTTTCTCGTGATGCGTTCCCTGACAGACAGACAGACAGACAAAAATTCTAAAAATTGAAATTCGGGCATTCTATCGACAATAATAATGACAATTCCGAAAAATATTTAATGTACAGATTCAACTCAATTAGAATTTTATTATATGTATAGATAGATATAGAAGACTAGCCATCACCCGACCATTTTGCTGATAGTACGTAAATATTTGTTTTAGTCTTCAGAGAATTTAAAAATTAAAACAAAAAAAACAAATGAATTATAAAAAAAGTCACATCCTTTAATGTTTAATCTTAAAATATTTATGAATAAAAATAATGAGGAGTGTATGGAATTAAAAAAATAAATAGACTAAAACCATCTACAGACCACCCCGGGTTGATTGGTCATCGAGTCCCATATCAATACGTTCAGTAGTTTTTTAAATTATATATTTCATTAATACTCGTAGTAATAGTGAAACCTATCTATCTCTCTACTTAAAGCTTTAGGCTTCATTATTTCTGTATATTTCAAAACCATTAAAACAGACCTCCGCCTTATATAGGACCGCGTAGAGCACAGAGGTCAGTTATCTCTATTATAAAGATATAGGACCTGGGCGACCATGCTTCGCTCGGAGTTCTTTTTTGTTATATCGTATTTTTTAGATTAAAAAAAAACTATAAACTTGAATAAATACAAAAAAAAAAACAAAAGTAAAAACTTTGTATCAGACTGCGATTCGAATCCGGACAACTGTGATTGTCAATCTTGCACCTTGTTCGCTTGACCACGATGCTTACGAATAATGCGAAAGAAAACGGCATGAAACTCGAAAACACGTGTTTTCCCAGAGATTAGACTAATCTAGAACGATATTTTGGCCCCGAAAACCCCCACGTACCAAATTTCAGCAAAATCGTTAGAGCTGTTTCCGAGATCGTCGGTATAGATAAATAAATAAATAAATAAAATCAAGAATTGCTCGTTTAAATATATTAGATTGAAATTGATTATATTGCCAGCTCTTATTTCATTTCATATTTTGTTGTTTTGTTGGCACGAGACATAGATGTACTATGAATATGAGCCGTTTAGCCGTTTCATAAATATAGAATGGTAATATAACAACGACATTGCTACCTATCAAATCTCAGCAAAGTTACAAACAATCGCCGACAAAACAAATATATTTGTTTTGACGAGCACGACCTCAATTGGTCAAGTCGTTCAGAAGTTATACAATCACTAACGCAAATAGATCTTAACATAAATATTGAGATTATTTATAACTTGCCTATGATATCAGGTCATGCCATTGAGTCAAAGCGAATTAGACATACACCACGAGAGAAGTCGTCGTAAATAATAATCACAAAAACTAACAAAACTTTCTTCATCTCCAGACAATATCTATAGTGAAATATAAATTCCCCCGAAAAACACAGTTTCTTCTGTCTTCAATAGTACTCCGGTATCGAGAGTCGGAGCGATAATACACAATACACTTTGGCATAACCAGATCGAGATAAATCAATTTATACGGTCAGTATACATAATATTTGCCTCGTGCAGAAATAAATCAAATCTGTATTCTCGAATTAACAACCAATCAGATGTCATACGAATATGCCGGCCTATAAACCAGGGCTCGGAAACCCGCAATATTTTTAAAACGGTTTTGGTCATTAACCCCAAACCGACACGCTTTACGGTTTAAGGTTTCGGTTACGTACTTTAACCGGTTAAATCTGGGAGAACAGTTTTTGACGAATTTAGGTTGCATGAACAAAATTAACCTGTTAAAATGAGTTTTTAACCGACTTCCAAAAGGAGGAGGTTCTCAATTCGATTAGTATTGTTTTATGTATGTACACCGATTACGCTTAGATTTACGAGTATGATCCGATTTACGTGATTCTTCTTTAGTTTGATGCGGAATAGTTGCTATTTGGTCCCATAAAAAATTAACATAGTTTGGCTTAGTAGTTTTCATTTTATGAAAAAAATTTTATGAAAATTTTTGTTTACGTGGATATAATCTTATGTTTGTTCACAGATTACTTTGCCGTTCATTAACCGACTTTTATGATTCTTTTTTTGTTAGAAAGGAGATATCCTAAGAGTAGTACCTTAATAAGAAAACCAGGATCAGGTGATGGCATTCCAGAGAAATCGAAGGGAACCTTCGATAATCGTAGTGGCGACTAGTGCGTTTGTTAATTTTTCTCATTAAATATTTTAAAGCACTACTATTTAATGGAGGTTTGGAGTCGATCTGATGATGGAGCCGAAAGACAGTCGAGGAAACTCCTCAACGATTTACATCAATTACCTGGTGTTTGGGCTTGATTAATTTGTATTGATGAGAACTTTACACCTAGACGGGGTGTGACTGTCATTAGGGGTATGAATAAATGGCTTCATCGAATATGTTTTTAAAAATCTTACCTCTTACAAATTACCTGCTTATTACGTCTACACTAAAAATGGAAAAATAAAAACTTTTTAAACAAAAATAAAAACCGACTTCCAGGCACTGAAAAGTAAAAAATAACTAAGCGGAGGTTTTCATTTTGAATAGATACCTAAACAGATATTTTCGAAGTCTGTACCAGCCAATACAAATCAAAGCACACTAAAATTCTGCTTTTACGTTAGGCAATGTAAATTCGACACATTTTGTTTTTTTTTTTTAATTTAATATTTGGTTATTTAATTCAAACCAGCGAAGTATATGCGACAATACACTGTTTACTTTGTCATAATTAGGTTTATTATGCTCAACTTTAAAAATTAAGGAGGTATCATCAGCAAAGAGTGCAATGTCGCATAATTATTTATGTAGAAAGTAAATCATTAGTATACATTAAGAATAAAAAGGGGCCAAGAATAAATCCTTGCGGAACACCTATTTTTACTAGAGATCAGAAGATTTTACATTATTTACATCAACCCTCTGGATTCTCTGATTGAAGTACGAAGCAACAAGATCAAGCGCAGCGCCCTGAATTCCATAATGATTTAGTTTAAGCAAAAGTCTTTGATGGTCTACACAATCGAAAGCTTTAGACAAATCGCAAAATACACCAATAGCATTCTGCAATTTCTCCCATGCATGATAAATGTGCCTAAGAAGCGCAGCATCCACATCAGTTGTAGATTTGCCTTTGGTGAAGTCATACTATTCACTGTGCATAACATTGTTACAATAAAAGAAATTACTTAATTGGCTTAAAATTATTCTTTTAAATATTTTGCTTAATGCTGGTAGTATTGATATAGGTCTATGATTTCCACGTTCAAACCTATCATCACTTTAAACAAAGGTATTAATTTACTATGTATTAAAAAGAGAAGCTAAATAAGGAGCAATATTTACTATAATACTAGCGACTCACCGTTGCTCCGCTCGGCTTCGTCCCTACTTGAGTTTTAACGTTTATTATAAATTTATCAGGGTTTATATATTTTCCCGCAGTAAAAAGTATCTTATTTGTTGACTCGGAAATTTTATCAAAATCGGTCCAGTGGTTTTCTTGTGATGCGTTCCCAGACATACAGACGGACAAAAATTCAAAAAGCTATAGATTCGGCCTGTGTATCGATAATAATGTCTATTTCAATAAGATTTTGAAGAAGACAGAAAAAATATTGGGCATATTATCTATAAAACCGTTTAGGTTTTATTTTTATATTTCATAAATCTCAGCTTACTGCCATTCACCGATCGCTCTACGTAGTACGTATTCCGCTGTCTACATACATTATTAAATCGTTACCATTATCGCAACACAAGTATAAAGTTAACAATTATTGCGAACATAATTCAAACATCTCGGATATAATTTAACAACTAAATCTAAAGTGCGAAGTAATTTCACATTACGCAGAGTTATAGCTTAATGCTGTAAACAGAAATCAAACGTGCTCGCGTCGCTCAGTAGTCAGTACGTACAGTGTGTAAATTATTCAATAACGTATATTAGTTAGAGTAAATTTACAATGTTTGAACATTTCACTCTAATATGAGCACTAATGTAGCCTGAATATTAGGTGCAGATACTCGTATAGTGTAACATTGTGTAGGCCATAGGGCTTTGCGTATTTATTTTGTTTAGTTAATTAAATTACTACAACTATTGATCCTGAAAATGATTAAATTATATTAAATTAAAAAAAAACTACAACATGAACTTAAATAAAACATAAATGTTTTAATCTTAATTTAAGTTACTTTCATTAATTCGATTAAAAATTAATTAGATCATCAGTTCATCATCATCTCCCTGTCCATTTCTCAAGTCACCTCGTTATCCTGTTGCTCGTCACATCATCATTCATCCCTTTCTCTTTCGTCTCCTGTCTCACACAATCTATCCGTCTTTTCTTCGGTCTCCCTCTACCTCTCCATCCATCTACATACATTTGCATCACTCTTCTCGTCACATGCGTTTCATCTCTCCTCTTCACATGTCCATACCAACTTAGATGATTTCCTTTCAATTTCTGTCATTGGTCCTACTTTCAAGCTTCCTCTTATGTACTTATACTCTTAAAGATCATCAGTTATTTATTATAATTAGTCTTTACAGGCACGCCACACCGGTTCAAGTGAAATGTGGTTGTGCGTAATTTTACCTCGGGAAAGCACGGTTAGATTATTTCACAGTACCAAGAAAGTGAAAAATAACTCTTAGTAATCCTTATAAATGCAAAGTGTACTTCTAAAATTGTCTTGTTAGCGCAGAAGCTTGTTACATAGAAATAATGTATGAGCCCGAATCTCACATAGATAACTTTTTAACCGACGAAGAAAAAGGAGGAGGTTCTCAATTTGACACGTATATATATTTTTTTTATTTGACCACACATAATTTTTTACAGTGTAGTTCGATTTCGATGATTCTTTTTTTTTATTGGATAGGGTTTAGGTTTACCTCTAACTTGGTCCCGTTTAAATTTGAAAAAAAAAACACCCCTAAGTGTAGAAAATGATTAATTTTTCATCTATTGAATTTTTAAATATACTTTTTTCTTACTTTGCTACTATATCTACATTAAAAATGGAAAAAAAAAACATTTTAAATTAAATTAAAATTGACTTAAAAAAAAGCACTAAAAGTCTAAAATATCTGATTAACTGGTATCTATAGTAAACGAAAACAACCAATTAGCTATTTTTTACTTTTTAGTTTTTTTTTTCTTTTTGAAGTAGGTTTTTTTTTAATTTTTTTAATTTTTTTATTACCCTTTAAGCTAAGTGATAACGAATCGTTAGTAATATTTGAAGTTTATAGATACTACAATGTAACTTTTTTCTTAGCTGTATTTAATATAAGAATATTAAATGTATAGCACACACGAGTACACGGTATCCCATTATGTTCTATTCCAAGTCATAGTCTCATCTATACAAATAAATAAAATTGCAGTGTCTGTTTGTAACATTAAAATAATCCCTTTTTACTAAATACATATGGATGTATACACGGTACATATACCAAAACAACATTTTTACCATTTTTGTCTGTCTGTCTGTCTGTCTGTTTGTTCCGGCTAATCTCTAAAACGGCTGGACTGACTTGTGACGGGACTTTCACTAGCAGATAGCTGATGTTATAAGGAGTAACTTAGGCTACTTTTATTTAAAAAAAATAGGGTCCCACGAAAAAAAATTAAAACCAAAAAACAACCGCTGGTTGTATATAAAATTGAATCCAGACTAGCCATTTGTACGTGAAGGAGTAGCGTACATTCACATACACATAACAACTTTCACATTTAAATTATATAATAGACCGATAGAATAATCCGTTTATAATATATATATTTTTTTGAACTCAGCCTTTACTGCGAATGCAAACGATTTGCTGTTTATTATTTACGCACAGTCGATGTGAATGAGTTATATTCCATTACATTTTAATGAGGCCATTTTTAATTGCGCTCTTAATTTGAAAGCTAATTATTTTAATTGTAAAATATAAACAGCATTTATTGAATAAATTACTGAAGCTTCCATTGATGAAACATAATAAATAAGCCATATTATGTTACTCAGTCTTTGGAAGGTGCTGTCCGAATTTGAAGATTAAAATTTTCAAATATAAATTACGGTACACCGGAGTGCGCATTCATAAAAATGTCAAATTCAATTCTAATAGAATTTTATTTTATGTAAACACAAATTTTATAATAACAAAATTCTGTATCACTAGCGACTCACCCTTGTTTCGCTCGGGTACGTCCGCAGGTTGATTCGCAATACAAACTTTCATCCCCATTTCACCCCCTTAATGAATGATTTCCGGAATAAAAAATATTTTATGTCCTTTCCAGGGTCTCAAACTATCTTCTTACAAAATTTCATCTAAATCGGTCCAGTAGTTTCGGAGCTTACTCTGTACAAACAAACAAAAAACTTTCCTCTTTATAATACTAGTATAGATTTCAAAATGAAAAGTCCTCAAGTGTTATGACAATAATATTAACTAATTTCATGTTTCATTTACCCCACAGCCTAAATAATCTTCAAACACAGTACTACAGAAATATTAATAAATTTTACGACTCTACAACGTCGTGCATTCTCAGCGCAGTTCTAAAAAGTTCTTGTCTGATTTTACAACGCTGTCTCTATTATTTCATATTCTTCGTATAATAACAAAACGTGCAGTAACAAGCAGCCGCTTTTTAAAAACAAAACATTTGCTTTCTCGTTCCCGGAAATATTATATTTCTTATGCAATATATTATTTATGGAACGTATTTAATTATGAAATTAGTTTGAAATAAAATCGTATTACAGAATCTTTTATGCTCTACACATTATTTATCATGGAACCTGATTAAACGAAATGCGGACACAAAGTATATGAATTGAAAGCGTCGGTAAATATGATTAATTCTAATATTATAACTTTTAAGAAGTTTATGACAAACGAAAACAGCTAACAGTCCTTTCCATTGATACTTTAAGCGAGTACAAGATCGCTTTATCTATACATATTATAAAATTGTAACTAAGCCGAATCTGTACATTAAATATTTTTTGGAAAATCTTATTGAAATAGACTTTATTATCGATACAGAAGCCAAATCTATAGTTTTTAGAATTTTTGTCTGTCTGTCTGTCTGTCTGTCTGTCTGTCTGTCTGTCTGTCTGTTACCGCATCACGGGAAAACCACTGGACAGATTTTGATGAAATTTGGTATGATGATAGCTGGTTATCCGGGTCAACATATAGGATACTTTTTACTGCGGCAAAATATCTCATCTCTGAGCTAAACGTAAGAACGTAACTAGGGACGAACCCGAGCGGAGCGAGGGTGAGTTGCTAGTTAAAAATATAAAAACTTTTGGACATGACATGCACAATTTTTCCACATATATATGTATGTATCTATAAACATTTTGAGATACCTGTTATTACTTTGTATTGATATATTGTAAATTATTATTTTAATTAAAAAAGAGCAACTGCTGAGTTTCTCACCTGCTCTTCTCAGCAGAATTGCCTTCCGAGTCGGTGGTAGATTCCTCACAGAATTACTGACATTTCATTTAGATTTAATTTAAAATAAATTTTATGTAAAACTTTCAAACTTTTCGGCTTTCAAACTTTTCAAACTTTTCGGTTTTCACGTTTAAATGATAGGAAGTATGGTAAATTAAATATTAGTTGTTCAAATTCGATTTCTCATACTGTTAGTTGATCTTCATAAAAAACGCATAAATGTACAGTGTACGTCTAAAGCTACACAGTAACCACTCACTGCACCTACACACTACACAGTCCACGCTAATGTACAACGCATGCGATTGATTCATCTAATCGCATTACTATCAAGATCTCTATTTACTCTTTATGTGAACTAAACCAATACCAATATTGACTCAGACGAATTAATTATATTAATTAATGACGTAACAACTAGATTGTGTTGTTTACAGATGTAATGAGGCGCGAATATTTAATGAACATATTATATGCTGTATAAATGGTTTTAGAATAATGAAAGTGAAATACTAAATTATAAGATAATTTTATATTTTTCAACGATTCTGAAGTTATATCTAGACCTCTTGATGGATTTTATCATCCATATCGATAGAGTTCGTCCGTCTTCTTCTTTTCGTTAGCTTTGGAATGGTACAAATGTAATATCTTATATGGAACCATATTTATAGGCTGTTAGACATGTGTGTTTAAGCTAAAATATATTAAAAATTGTAAAATTAAACTCTCCAAAACTCTTTAAATCCAATATCTAAAACTTTCATAAAGTACAGTGTATTACCTGCTATGCTGATTTTTTCAACATGGGTTTTTATTACGAATGTAAACAAATGTAAACTCCCAAATAAATAAGCTAAGTTACAACGAGGGTCACCGACGACGCGACGCCGCGCACCGCGAGCCTCGCGGCTAACATTTTGATACTATTTATCTTTGCCCGGAAATTTTTTGCCGCCGTGAGCCCGTGACCCCTTTATTTGCGACACTTAATTATTGACCGACTGCAAAAATTACTCACGTAGAACACATCTCCTGTAGACTAATTATGTCAAAATAAAAAAAATAAACATAAATAATTTCTTCGCTTCAAAGGGTCGAAGCGATATTAGCTTACAATCTCCCTCCATTACAAATAAATAAAATTAAAGTGTTTGTTTGTAATGTCAAAATAACAGCTTTGTAATAAATGCATGTGAAATTAATAAGGTACTCATAAGAAACACACATCTTTTAAATGTTTTGTCTGTCTGTCTATCTATTTGCTCCGGCTAATCTCCGAAATGGCTGGACCGATTTTAACGGGATATTCACTGGCCGATAGCTGATATTTATAAGGAGTAACTTAGGCTACTTCAATTTTAGAAAAAGAATTAGGGTTCCGCTTAAAACAAAACGTACCTAGAGACACACCCGAGTGAAAAAATAATTTTAAAAATAAAACACTTTATTTATACATTACTATAGTTAGTATATCCGCATGAAATAGAATATTAAAAATAATTACAATGTTGGTTTGCTCATACTAAGGAATTATATAAACAGATTGTCATAGAACTTAACGATAAACATGAAGCCAAACAATGTTTTAAATATTATTTGTATATTGAGTATAATGTAAATAAATGTTAATAAACAAAAATAACTAACTGATTTTATTATAAAAAAAATATATAAGCTCATTAAACATAACTAATGCTTAAAAATACAAAATAATTAGTATTATTTTTTTCTCAAAATAACCAACTAATACCTATGCAAAAATATTTTTGTGTAGTATTGTAGTATTTCATTAGAAATTACAACTTTTTAAAAACCTTACTAAAAGGAATAAAATAAATGAAACGTAGAATGATTGTAACAAATAATAATCCTGTATCAAATCTATCGTTGTGAATGTTACTCCTCTCAGTGAAATTATTTTATTTTTGCTCACTAAAGTAAACTATTATTATTTAATTATTATGTTGTTGTCTTATTAGAATGCAGTGTTATTTATAATTAGGGCATTATTTAGTCCAGATCTTTCTTTTGTTTATAAAATGTACAATTGTAAGAATGTATGCTCTGTTAGCGAGATATGTAATAAATAAATAAATAAATAAATAATGTATTTAAAATATGTTAGTAAAACTAAATAGAATTAAAAATAGATAACATAACGTATCATACTTAAGCCAAACATTTACCTAGAATGCTTTAAAATTACTATTATAATGTTGATATTACATTTTAGTTCATTTTTCCAGTAATTTTTTACCATCCTAAAATTTTCCCTAAATAATATTTGAAATTTGCAAACATACTTGCAAAGATCCAACTGCGAGCGAATGATATTGTGAAATAATAATCTGCTTTGTAGTCGTACCAGTCGAGCACCCGGCGGTCGTACCACACGTAGGCACCCTTCAACGATTGAGGAGCATCAAGGACTAAGTAGACAGGAGTTTCGGCCGCTTCGTCAGCCGTGAACATCCCGACGCCGAATGTCATGTCTGTCCGCACGAAGCCAGGGTGCATGGAGTTCACTGAAATATTCCGATCCTCAAGCTCTCTTTGTTGAATAATAGTCAAAGCACATAAAGCAACTTTGGACACTCTGTAAGCAGCAACACTTTCATTATCGACTATATCTTCTGTATTAAAAGTCCCATTTTTAGAAGATTCTAGAAACCATTCTACAAATTCGTTTATATCATCAACCTTCAAGTCTTTACGCGAGAGTCTGTCAATCCAATATTTATTTCTAATATTAGACAAATGGCCACAGTCGCTTGATATATTTAGTACACGCCCATTGTTCCTAATCAATGGAAAAATTAGTTCTTGAACAGTAAGTACACCTTTATAATTGATTTCGATAATATTTTTATCCTCTTGATAGCCTTTATTAATTACACTATTGGCCATCGCTGCATTGTTAATAAGAATGTCAAGGCCGCCGTGTTTATTTTTGATATGATCTCTGAACTTGATAACACTCTCCCTATCTGTCACGTCCAGCTGGTGGTATTCGGGGTGGAGCCCAAGCTTCTTCAGTTCTTCCACAGCATCCCTCCCTCGCTTCTCATCTCGCGACGTCAAGTACACGACCCCATCGTATCTCTGACACAACAGCTTAACTATTGCCAAACCTATCCCCTTATTTGAACCGGTAACAACAGCTACGTTTTGCGACATGTCTGTCCTATTGAACAAACGTAAGGAAACTAATAAATGTTTTATTTACAAAAACTTAGAATAAATAACGTGTTGTGTTATTATCACATATGATTCTGACTCGAGTTAATCATCGGTGATAAATACCGGTTACGTATTATCTATTGCCAGCACGCACACAAAGATAGCATTGTAGTATGTAATTATATGTACACAACGCGACGCGGAATTTTTTAAGTAGGTACTTCCAGTAGTATACAAACAAGTATTTTTAATGGTTGTTTTTTAAGTAAAAATGACGAGTATAGAATTCTATACGCGTCATCTTTACTTGTGCACGTGTAACGAGTTTACACCTACGCCTTTGCAATATTTACACGAAGAGTATCTATTTTTGTTTACGTACCGTACCTATGTACTTGATTTGTTTTTCGATATAAATAGATGTTTCATGATATATTAGAAAATGCTATACAAATTACAAAATAAAATATAAATACTTATAGAATATTGAAATGTATCTCCTATTTTGTGTAATGGAATTTTTAACCGACTTATAAAAAGGAGGAGGTTTATGTTCGTTTGTATTTGTTTTAATTTATATTTTATTGTAATTTTGCTGGTTAGTTTATATAATTAAAGTTAAATGTATCGTGCGTTTGAATTTTAATTTTCAGTTCACTTTGAGCAAGCAAAATCCTATCAAAACTTAACATGTAAAAATTACAAGTCTCGCAAGCAGGTTTTTCTGTGACAAAAGGTTGTGAGATATAATGTAAAATAAAGTCGGTTAATTTATTCAGTACTTATCTATGGAAGCATCTATCCGACAAGAAGAAGAAGAAATTGTTACCTAATTAGTTAAATTATAACATTTTATTGTGAACGTATCAATATAAGATATTTTTAACAACGAAGCTATGGTATATTTGTAAAAAGATTCAAAGATCGGAAATATATTCCTAATAATATTATATTATTAGATACAATAATACGTAAATAGTGTTTTTGTACTCTATGTAGAGACATGGCTCTAAACACAAGAGTTACCAGCTAGCAACCGTACTGTGAATAAACCGAACTATCTCATCCCATTCAATAAACCGCAAATCTCCGAATCTAGAAAGAGAAGGCTGATCCTATCGTCTGTCCTCTTCCTTCAGCTCAAAGCTGAAGCGACGCTCTACTTGGCGCTAATTCAACTGTCCCGCGTATAAGTCGATTACTGAGCGAGTGCAGTGGAACAACTGATGGTATTACCGGAACTTTTCAGAACTTTTGATGAAATAGGTAATATAAGCTATGATGATTATGTTGAATCTGTCGCGTTGTATGGGTAGTAAAATATATTTTCAAGCGACTTCAAAAAGGAGGAGGTTCTCAATTCGACTGTATTTTTTTTATGTTTGTTACTTCGGAACTCCGTTATTAACCGATTTGGACAATTTTTGTGTTGTTTGAAAGTGTTCATTTACTATAGATACCTAATGAGATATTTTCGAAGTCGGTGCCAGCCGATACAAATCAAAGCACACCGACTTCGAAAATATCTGACTAGGTATCTATAGTAAATGAAAACTACCAACAGTTATTTTTTACTTCTTACTGCTTTTTTTGAAGTCGGTTTCTATTTTTTTCTTTGAAAGTTTTTATTCAATAATTTTATACGGGCTGTAGTATTCAATGTTAATATCAAATATGTAATGTTTATACGTAGGAAATAATCTATGAAAGTACTTAATTTATTTTCAAAAAATCTCGCACTAATAATTTTATAATGTATGATTTCATGTAATGCGTAAACAGTCTTTGAGGCTAGATTATGCCATAATAATATAATTAACCACGGAACTTTTATATATATATATATATATATATATATATATATATATATATATATATATATATATATATATATATATATATAATATATATATTCCATGAAATATTATATTATAAAAAGAAATACGTAGGTGAAGCTGCTTGTAATAGCTTGAAAAATTCTGTAAAATAATGGTCAAAAATCGGAAATCTCAGAAGAATGACTTATAATGGACCTAAGTGGATCGTTGTAGGCGGAGCGAGGGCCGAGATCACCGCAAGTAAGTTATCGCATCATTTGGCCCAGCATCAGGCATCGGGGACCGGCGTCAATTGGAGTAATCGTCGTTGATGGCTCTGAATGGCAGGTTCCGTGCAACGCTTAATGTTATGCGGTATTGTAATGTGTTTCGATTTACATCTGAAAGCTTTCCCCACCATCTGGACGCTCGCAAACGTCTGTTATAATATTATGAGGGTTTCTTTTCATTTAAATATTTATAAACACTTTTTAGTACAACCGTCACAATTAAAATTTAGATTTAAATAATAAAATATATTCATTCGCTTTTTGGTACGGTCTTAATATTTTTAATATTTATCTTAATATTTTTATTTTATTATCTTAATTTTTTTGATAATCATTTTTTTCATGGATGAAACACTAAAAATATTAGGTAAGAAACAATACAACAATTATCCGAGATCGTATTAATTAACTTCAGTAAGCTTTTTCTTATGTGACGACGATAAAACTCGGATATAAGCGAATCAACTGCAGTCTATTGATACCTTAAAAATCTTTCACTAATGTCATACAAAACTGGATTTCTCAGATACACACTATATGACTCGGCGGTGTGGTTGTTTGGCCTAAATGTAACAGATTGCTATTTTAGTTCCGCTCGGGTTCGTGCCTATGTACTTTTACACTTAGTATAGGTTTCTCAGAGATGAGATATTTTCCCGCAGTAAAAAGTATCCTATATGTTGACCCGGATAACCAACTATCATCTTGCCAAATTTCATCAAAATCTGTCCAATGGTTTTCTCGTGATGCGGTCACAGACAGACAAAAATTCTAAAAACTATAGATTCGTCCTCTGTATCGATAATATTAGCTACTTCAATAAGATTTTCCAAAAAACCTTCAATGTACAGATTCAACTTAGAGTTTTATTATACGTATAGAAAACATATAAATAATAATATCACATTCACAATATCTTTTATTCATATTTAAAACTTATGTATATTATTTAAATTTGCGAGAATTGCCTGTATTCATAAATGTAATTATAAAAATTATAATAAATGTAATAGTAAAAATGACTTCTTGTTTGTTTGTCATTGACGCGTACTTATTATAATTCTATTCATACGAATGCGATAAAACTTTAGCTCTTCTATTATTTGATAGCTCCAATGTTTCTGACAGGCACCATAGACTGCTAAGCCTAAAATATATAAAACATTTAGGATGAAAAGAAAGAAACAATTTTTAAAGTGCCGAAGTAGTAATAAACTATAGTAATGGGATTAACGGCTGATTCAGCGCGAGCTCCCCTCTCCCCGCTCCCCGCTCCCCGCTCCCCGACTAATGGCCTAGCTTTTGCGCATTTAGCATTATTTGGATAATTTTTTACTTATGAAAGAAAGTTTTTATCAACAAAGGACGTATAAGAGAAATAAAAAATACGCGTATTTTTATCAAAAGCGTACTGCTTTTTGATGTTTTTATTATTTTGGAAGCACAAAACCAATATTGCTATTTTTTAAGTCTAATAAATCTGAGCGCTACATTCACAAAATCTATTTTGTTTATTATTTTGGTAACCTGTTAAAAAACAGATACATAATACACTTTACATTTTTTATGAATAAATTATATGAATCTGACTTTTACAGCAGGCGAGAGATACGAGGGTATGCGTCGAGATAAAGGGATGAGAAAATTGAATTATTTGTACATCATGCCTTTTATTTTTAAATTCCAGTAAGGGTAGTTTAATCCCGTCTTTATAATTAAGTTTTGTTTTGCAAAATTGTAATCGATCAATGTAAATTGACACTGTACTGTTGACAAAATAAATAAAATTGCGCTGAAAATTAGTTTGTTCCTAATAGAAAATATACATATTTTCTCTTAATAAAAAATATAAAAGTTTGGTTAAATAAGACATAGATAGCATCGACGCCTCCTGCATTCGATATAAAAACACAATTTCCCGCCCTCGTTCACTTAAATTCTTCGCAGTGCATACATTACATATTCAAATTCCCTGGCGAGGTTTCTTCGTGATTGCGACGTCATCGGTTTTTTACAGCTTGTTCGTAAAATACGGCGCCAGACTCGGGGGGGTCGTTACGTGTGACGCGTCACCGGGGCTTACGTAGAGAAGACACGTAGGTACCAGCGCTAAGTGAATTTTTGAAACGGTTAAAAAAAGAGAAGTTGCAAAATATAATCTGATTTATATAACACTAGCGACTTACCCTCGCTGCGCTCTTGTAGGTTAATAGCACGTTTTAATTTTTTTAGGCGGAACCTCTAATTCTTTTCCTAAAACAAAAGTAAGCCTAAGTTACTCTTTATAATATCCACTATCTGCCTGTGAAAGTCCTACCAAAATTAGTCCAGCCGTTTCGAAGATTAACCGGAACAAACAAACAGACAGACAGACAAACATTTTAAAACTTGTGTTTTACTCATAAGTACCGTTTATAATCGCACATTTTTCATTTAGCAAAAAGCTTTTATTTCGACATTACAAATAAAAATAGACACTTTAATTTTATTTATCTGTATAGATTATGAAGTGAATTAGCACATTGTACATACATAAATCTGGTGCCATTCATAACACATTAACCTATGTGTATTTCTACTATTATAATTATCATCGACATAATCTCTTCTAAGTTGCACTATATTTAAAGTATTCCGTACCGTTTTTAAATATTTTGTATGTAAATGAGAAAAAAAGGTACGTGTAAAAAGGTTCCTGATGGTGACCGATAACGGCTTTTATCTCAACCAAGTCGATTCAAGCATCTGTATAGTCAATACAACGTTTAACCCGTGTATATAAAAACTCCTGGCGACAGGCCATCAACAAAAACAAACAATGTCTAATGAAATAAAGATTAAAACTATTAAACACTAAGTATTCAAGTATTTCCTGGGAACTAATAGAACATTTCTGGAATGGTTAACTCCCGTTGTCACACTCGCAGTTGTAACTCCTTGCTTATAATGATAAAAGTTTCCTCTAACCTCCTTGCAGCCGCAGCGGAACTTGCCGAGCTCGAGTCTAACAGATTTTAGTTCAACTCTGACTGCGCGATAATTAATTCCATTTGTACTTTATGCACAAAATTGGCTTTTAATTTTCACACGCTAAAGTCACACACATTTCGTGCCAATATTTTATTACAGTATCTAAACAATTATTTTGATTAACTATGATTACTTTAGATAAATGTCAGAATATGGAATAATCTCTAGATAAATCGTATTTTATTAATAAAGTACCTGGCGACCGAGCTTCGCTCGGAGTTCTTTTTTGTTATATCGTATTTTTTAGATGAAATAAAACTAAAAACTTCAATAAATATAAAAAAAAGTAAAACTTTGTATCCGATCGAGATTCGAACTCGGACACACCTATTAAATGTTAATCTTGCACCTTGGTCGCTTGACCACGATGCTCATACCTGAGTGTAAAAAATTATCGAGCATATTCTGCGTAGATTTCGCCCCGAAAACCTCCACATACCAAATTTCAGCGAAATCGTTAGAGCCGTTTCCGAAATCGCTGGTATATAAATAAATAAAGATATAAATATACAAGAATTGCTCGTTTAAATATATTAGATATGCTGCTGCCTATGGCTTCTCGCCTAAACTACTTTTTATTCAAAAACATACATATACACCTATTTCATGAGAATGTTACCACAATAAACCAATTCAAAATTACTCAGATGTAAATACTTTATCCTCATGGTCTGAATTATTACTTTAAAGGTACATTAAACCACCATTGAGGTAACCTATAAACTATATATTAATGAAAGAATTATGAAAATTGATTTAAAATTAGCAAAGCTAAAAAGCAGATATCTCGTAAATTATACACAAGATAAACATGATGATGATGATAATACTTTCTCGTAATACTTTCTTAGTACGTAAAGGCGTATATAACGCCTTTGAGATGTCTAACACCTTAGTCTCTCCCGTGACCATTTGCGCTGTAAAGCATTCGAAACGTCGGGAATCAAAAATCAAAATAAATCCGCGAAATAATCCGAAAAGATAGTTTTATTTAAAATGATGATGGTGTTAAAGCCAATCTCACTGAAACTAGCCAACTGCACTGCAGATATTATAGTGCACAAGTACTGCACGCGCACAACGAGCACTCTCTGTTCCTTTTAATCTTAAAGTACGATGGGACGATACCTCAGTATAACAGGCGAGAGTTAAAGCGCAGCGCAACAGCTTTACAAACTTTACGAGGTACGTGGTTGGAACACCGGCAACTTCCCAACTCAGGGCTACTGAGAACAGAAAACCTTTAACAGAAAAACTTAGTAAACAAACTTGGCCCTACCCGAGAATCGAAACGAGGAACTCCGAATAAGCGGCCGTACATGCTATCCACTAGACCAAATATGAATTTACAAAAGATTTTTGAATGCGTTAAAATGGCTATTATCATTCGCCAACATTCGCAGTAATTTTAAAATCTGTGAAGTCCTTCCAAAAATTAGCGAGTATACCATCAGACATAAAACTTTTTCAAAGTTTCCACTTTGGTATCGTACAATCATTCCTGTGAGCTTTATATGGGGTTGCAATTTTGGAATCACAGATGCATATTTTAAATCTAAACATATAATAAAATTCTAACTGAGTCGAATCTGTACATTAAATATTTTTTGAAAAATCTTATTGAAATAGTCATTATTATGGATACAGAGGCTGAAAACAAAAAACAAAAAACTACAACTGACAAGTTTAAATAATTGGTGTAAGCTTAATGGTATGATATTGAACTCAAGTAAGTGTTCCCATTTAAATAAAACTATATTTTCGGATTTTTTCGCGGATTTATTTTGATTTTTGGTTCCCGACGTTTCGATTGCTTTACAGCAATCATGGTCACGGGAGAGACTAAGGTGTTAGATGTCTCAAAGGCGTTATATAGTTGTTACAGACAGCCTACCCACAAATAACAAAATGAATTCAAAAAACTTGAAAATTGCCACCAAAGTACCTTACAATATTTGTTAATTTTAATTTTAAAATATTTTTATAATTTTAATTACTTTTATATTATATAATTTTATATTATTTATATAATTTTAGCTTTATTATTATAATTATTACAATTTTTTAGAAAATTTATTGATTAATAATCTATATTTAGTGTTGCCATTATTATATTTATAACTATAAAGAAAAAATAAATTATTAATCTTTATAGTTATAAATATAATAATGGCAACACTAAATATAGATTATTAATCAATAAATTTTCTAAAAAATTGTAATAATTATAATAATAAAGCTAAAATTATATAAATAATATAAAATTATATAATATAAAAGTAATTAAAATTATAAAAATATTTTAAAATTAAAATTAACAAATATTGTAAGGTACTTTGGTGCCAATTTTCAAGTTTTTTGAATTCATTTTGTTATTTGTGGGTAGGCTGTCTGTAACAACTATATAACGCCTTTGAGACATCTAACACCTTAGTCTCTCCCGTGACCATGATTGCTGTAAAGCAATCGAAACGTCGGGAACCAAAAATCAAAATAAATCCGCGAAAAAATCCGAAAATATAGTTTTATTTAAATGTCAAACATTCGCGTAAATCTAAGAAAGTATTAAGTGTTCCCACATAACCTTTACAAAGAAAAAAACAAAAATAACTACAAAATATTATTTGAATGACATACCTTTGAGTACTGTAGATATTATCAGAGATTTGGGTATTCTATTTGACAAAAAACTTACTTTTGTACCACATATAGATAGTATCGTCAGTAAGGCCAGTAAAATGCTAGGGTTCGTGATCCAAAATTGTAGGGTTTTTAAAAATATTCGAACAAAAATTACTCTTTATAAAAGTTTAGTTCTGAGTATTTTGGAGTATGGAAGTGTTGTCTGGAGACCCCATTATGCTACCCACTGTTTGAGAATAGAAAGGCTCCAAAAGCGTTTTTTATATCATCTGGCTTTCTCATTGGGCAAACCTAGATCCCTTGCAACTTATACGGAAAGACTTACGTATTTAAGGATGTATAGTCTGGAAAAAAGAAGAGATATTTTGGATCTAAGTTTCCTATATAAAACTATTAACAGTATGTATGACAATCCATCGCTGGTGTCATCGTTCAATCTATTTAGTGCCTAGATGTCCACGCAAGCCGATCAACATTCTCGTAGCGCCTACTCGTAGATCTGTTTTAGGTAATCACTCACCCTTGTCACGTTTATGTAATATTATAATAACTTGTAATATTGTAATTACCACTGGTGAATCTAATAAATAAAATAAAATAAAATATAGTTTTTAGAATTTTTGTCTGTCTGTCTGTCACCGCATCACGGCAAAACCACTGAAGGGATTTTGATGAAATTTGTAACGATGATAGCTGGTTATCCGGATCATATAGGATTACTGCGAGAAAATATCTCATCAACGTTAAAACATAACTAGTGACGAACCCGAGCGAAGCGAGGGTGAGTTGCTAGTTTATTTATAAGTATAGATTAAGTTACAATAATTTGATTTTTTGACAATACTTATAGTAATAATAACCTTTTAAAATATTCGACAAACAAGTTTACATAGAGGAATATGTGGACCGCGGTCAACGTATTCTTCTATGGATAATATCTTGTGAAACCACGCCATAAATTTTAAATCTCCGCAAAGAATCGCTGCCAAAATCACGCTTGAATGATTTACTACAATTTTACGACGTGCGATTACGACTCATGCAGTAGTTTGTTATTAAGGAGTTTTCGTGTTGTGATCTAAAGTGACCTAACCTTCATTACACTATCAAGTTGCTTTGTGTAATACTCGTATTGGACAAAATTGTTTTTTAAACTTTTTTTAACATACAAAAATCCCAAAGGAATTATGTCATAGGGTAGGTTCTTTTGCGAACGGCGATAAGTGAGCAAACAACTATCAAAAATCCTAAAAACTCTTGATAACAACGAGAAAATATATGACGTTAATTTTAAAAAAATATAGAAAAGCATTTAAATAGCATACAACAATGACCAAAGTGTTTTAAATAAAACTATCTTTTCGAATTATTTCCCACTAAAATAGTGAGTAGGCATTGTCTGTAACAAGTATATAACGCCTTTGAGATGTTTAACACCTTAGTCTGTCCCGTGACCATGATTGCTGTAAAGCAATCGAAACGTCGGGAACCAAAAATCAAAATAAATCCGCGAAATAATCTGAAAAGATAGTTTTATTTAAAATGTCAAATATTCGCGTAAATCTAAGAAAGTATTAAATGACCAAAGTGTTTCTAACATTGAAAAGGAATACGCGCGCCTTGTGTTGTTAGCATTTGCGTCATAATTGTGAAATAAGTGTATAAATGAAGCACCTCCGCAATTGACATTCACATAATGCAGCGGAAATAATGTATTACAAAAACGGGATAATGGTTTATAGCACGTGTATCTTGAAGGTTCTGGGCTTTAAGTTAATCTATACAGATAAATAAAATTAAAGTGTCTGTTTGTAATGTCAAAATAACAGATTTTTATTAAATGGACATGATAGTACCTACATACGGTACTAATAAGGAAAAAACATATTTAACATTTTTGTCGGTCTGTTTGTTTGTTCCGGCTAATCTCCGAAACGACTGGACCGATTGTAACGGATTTTTCACTGGCTGATGTTATAGTGATTAACTTAGGCTACTTTTGTTTTAGAAAAAGAATCAGGGTTTCGCGTAAAAAAATAATAACCCATGAAATTGTGAACAAAGTCCGCGTACCTAGGGGCGCACTCGGGCGAAGCGAGGGTAAGTCGCTAGTTGGAAGATAAATCTACTCTATATATAACTCCATGTGTCACACATAGTCTATACTTTATACTAATACATAAATCTTAAGGGTTTGTTTCTTTGTTTGTAAGTTATTTTTGCAAGGTAGGTATAGCTTATTTAGTTAGAACATTTATATGATGTCTAACACTACCCAGGGTCAAAAACATATTTTATAATACAAAGATTTAGATCTTGACTTAAGTACATAATTTTACAACGTGACCTGTTTGTCTATGCTTTTTTCGTATAAAATTAAGTACAGAGAAGATAATAGTAAAGTAATAAAGTTAATAATGTATGTATGTATGTATTCAGCCCTTTTTAACGTCCCACTGCTGGGCACGGGCCTCCCTTTAATACGAGAGCGGATCAGGCCATAGTCCACCACGCTGACCAAGTGCGGGTTGGCGGACTTCACTGTCTTTCGAAAACTTGTTAAGTTCTCTCAGACATGCAGGTTTCCTCACGATGTTTTCCTTCACCGTAAGACGTTCATGTTGGAAATGATTCACACATGAAAATATCAGAGGTGGGAGACCCGGGATTTGAACTCGCTTCACTTGATTTCCCAAGCGAGCGCGTTACCACTGGGCTACCACTGCCTCTTTAAAGTTAATAATATTATGAAATAATATTTTCTTATAATTATCTACATAGTTATTGCATTTAAAACTTTATAGCAACGGTGTTTTTCAGTTACTGGTAGTAACGGGGCTGGAGAGCGTATCAAGTAAATAATCTATATATACTTATGATAAAACTGTAGAGGTCGAATGTCTGTACATAGAAAAAAATACTAAAAACTAAGTCAGAGGGATGTAAGAAGAGAAATAGAACAAATCTAGTTTTTTTTATTTTTTTTGTTTCTGTGTGTTTGTTTGTTTGTACGGGCTAATCTCCGAAACTGTTGAACCGATTTAAATTAAATTTTGCATGGTGGTACCTTATATCTCCGGTCAACATTTTAGATACTTTTCATCCCGGCAAATTAAAGAATTTTCGTGGGATAGTTAAAAAGCTATAGTAATTTATACAGCTTAGTACACAAATACTGCTGATTGGACTTTAATGGAATTGTACAATAATATAGGTCATACATCAGAATAATAAATAGGCTACTTTTTTATACCGGAAAAATGTACGGTTCCCGTGGGATAGATTTGTTTTTGTTTGTCTAGAGGCGAACCCGAGCGAAACGAGGGAGAGTCGCTAGTTTTAAACTAATTTCAGCCTCGACAATATCAAATGTTAAACAACAATATAAATATATTTTACAGGTCAGCTCGTCTCCCTTGTCTACAGAACTGCTAAATAGATCTTACAATTAGCGGTACTTAAAGCGACATTTCTTTCTGGAAAAGAGAGAGAGAGAGACCCTGCAGGATAGAGAAAGAACACTTCGTTTATTATTTTAACAATCCTGTTTTAATGATTATTTTTACAGTTGTAGCACACAGCCGCAGCCGCGGGCGAAAGCGAAAGCTTAACTTAATAAATACGCCATCAATATTCCAACTAAAGCTCCTCCAATTTGTGTTCTGTTAGTTTAATTATTTATTGTTATAATTATTGTTTGAGCTCGCAGGAAGCAATTATTCATTGAGTCTATATTACGTCGCTTCGACTTTGACTTACAGGTAAATGTTTTGTTCGATATAAACGTACCTGAATTATTAATAAACTCAATTATTTTGCCGCAATAAATAGACTGAAGATATAGCTTTTGTATTAACAAGGCTTTATTGTACAAAATACGTAAGATAGATATCACTGATTATGCTCTGTAATGGATGGAATCCGTATCCAGGATGGAAAATTTAAAATATCAATGAAATTAAAGAAAATTAAATAAATGAAAAAATCTAACAGGAACAAATGTAACTTTTTCTATTTCTTTCTTGCGGCTACAAAGTATCACTTCGATCATTTCTCGTCTGTATTTATCGCCGCTTATTAAACTATATAATTCTCAAAAACATGTTCATTTAATTAAATGACACAATTGTATTGAAGAGCATTAATACCAAGTTTCAAATAATTCTGATCATAAACAATTTTTTCCTCATATAAGCAACACAACCCGTTTTTACCCTTTTAGGGGATGAATTTCCAAAAAAAAATACATATTATTATTTTATTTTTCATTTTAAAGGTAAATACTACTTTTCGTGCATTGATTTATAGAATTTTATACAAACTTTTATGTCCCATTTTACCTCCTTATGGGAGTGAATTTCGAAAAATGCTATAACATGTATTTATTTAATTGTATTGAAGAGCATTAATACCAAATTTCAAGTAATTCTGATCATTAATAATAATTTTTTGCCCATATAAATTTTATAACCTCCTTTTACCACTTTAGGGGTGAATTTTGAAAAAAAATAAATAAATATATTTCTTATTTTTTATCTTAAAGCTAAATACCACTTTTAGTGTATTTCACATTAAGAATCACAGAGTTTCATACAATCTTTTTTTGCCTATTATACCTTTAGGGGATGAATTTAGAAAAATCCTTTCTTAGCGGATGCCTTCATCATATAAGGAATATGTCCCCTAAATTTCACGTTTCTACGACCAGCGGTTTAGGCTGTGCGTTGATCGATCAGTCAGTCAGTCAGGACAAAGCAGTTTATGTATATATAGATAACGTACGTAGGTAAACAACAGCTTATTTAAATGTAAATCCAATTTTTTGTGTTGACTAACTTTATTTACTTAACTTTATTGTTTTGTTAACGTAAAATATGTTAAAACGGTTAGCTTTTCAATCGTTTAAACATACTAAAAAGATTTATCTAAATTCAATTCACGCGTTGTTCGCTAATGAGAAATTCAAACATATCAAAAAGGAAAAATAAAAATAAACAAATTGTACTTACATGATTTTGCTAATTTTGAACATTCAACCACACAAAAACAAACATTGAACGTTATGTGTACTTTTATAATAATCCTTATATTCGCACAGTAAAAATGACAAAAAAGATTTACAAAGAGAGCGAAGACTAGTCTATATTAAGTTTAATAAATAAATATGTTGGGACATTAACATAGTGTCATCTAGTTCCACGTTAAGCTACGAGACTTGTGTCATAGGAACTAGGTATTTGATACAATACACATATATAACTTTAAATACATACATATTATAAATATAAATGTCCACGACTGGAGTACAAACATTCGTGCTCGTGACACAAATAAATGCCCCCAGGGAGACTCGAACCCGCGACCGCTGGCACACCAAGTAAAGCTAAACGCGTCATCGTTTCCCTAGAACATTAATAAACGATAGGAAATATTTTAACTATATAACATATTAAAATGTACAGTGTTATGGATTGGGCGAATTTTGTCCAGATTTAAAACTTGTATGTCGTTGTATTTTAACTTTTAAATGTTATATATATATATATATATATATATATATATATATATATATATATATATATATATATATATATATATATATATATATATATATAACATTTAAAAGTTAAAATACAACGACATACAAGTTTTAATTATATATGTTTTATATATATGAGCGAAAATAACTACGAGTTCGAAACATCGCTCGAGATATACAATACTTTAGCTCCTTATTAAGATTTTCTTTAAAGTTTACAGTGAATATAGATGTATTTTTCAATATAAAATTTATTCTATTTTAATCCTATGTTACCTGAGTACCTTAAGTCACCTGAGATTCGCAGATGACATAGTGGTACTATCTGAATCAAGTTCACAGTTACAATGAATGATCAAGTCGTTACAGGCAGCCAGTGCAGATGTAGGTCTGGAAATCAATCTTTCTAAGACTATGACGATGACAAATAGTTGTAAAACACCTATATACGTAAACGGAAGCCCACTAGAGTATACAGAAAATTACATATACTTGGGAAAGACTATCAGTTTTGATCGTAAAAATAATGTTACAGAAATAGAAAGAAGAGTGCGGAGAACGTGGAACAAATATTGGAGTCTTAAAGACATTTTTAAAAGTAACATGCCTATAAAAATAAAAACAAAAATCATAAACACTAGCCTCCAGGCCTAGGCCAAGGCAAAGCAAAAAGTCACCACCCGCCAGAGAGAGCTTGAAAGAAGCATGCTTAAAATAAAGAAAATAGATAAAATACGCCACTCAAAAATAAGGTCAATAATAAAAGCAAATAATGCCTTAACATATGCTCAAAAGTCAAAGTGGAGACGGGCAGGGCACGTGACCAGGCTCAAAGATCAAAGGTGGACAGTAAAGGTGACTCTGTGGAGAGGCCCACAAGGCAAAAGAGGAAGAGGAAGACCGATAACTCAGGTAACCGATAAAAAAGGTAGCCGGCCCAAACTGGACCAGAACAGCAAAGGATAGGGACAAATGGATATCTTTGGAGGAGGCCTTCACCCAATCAGGGGTTCTTGCATAGAAAAATAAGAAACTAACATGACTAACAATAATTTTAAATAAATAATGCGGTAACAATTAACCAACTAATCATCAAAATAAGATAATCTCTGTGGAAATTGTAAATATGCAAGAAATAAAGGGCTTTTTTATTTTTATTTTATTTTATTTCATATTAATTCTAAGTTATTATTTTGCATATATTATCCAACAACGAGTGACTCTCATCACATCGAGTATGAAGGGACGACGACTGTAAAGTCCTTAACACATAAAGACCACTCCACATTGAAATATATTACGGAGATCTTAAATTAAAAGTCACGGCTCAAGTATCGGCAGCCGCCTGACGCTTACGTACAGTACAGACTCTCATACTAAAGAATTGTATACAAGAAGTCAGCCAAAATAAACATCAAAGTCAAAAATAGTAGCGTGATTTGCTGTTTATGCTACTATTCTCGATTTTTCCATACAGATTTACATTCTTTCAAGAATAAGGGAAATCTATACATATAATAAATTTGTAACTGATTGGTGTCTGTACATGAAAGATATTTGAGAAAAACTATTATTGGGGTTCTTTATTAACGCAGTAGAACCCAAAACAATGATTTTTAGTTTTTTTTGTCTGTTTATCTGTGCGTTTGTGCGCACTAATCTTAGAAACGGCTTAACCGATTTGGGTGGGGTTTTCACTAATGTATTGTGGTAAGCTTCACTTAATATTTAGTATTTTTTTTATTTCAATCGATTCCTAAAAATAATATGATATATATTTTGTTTTGTAAACTTTTAAATATATCTATGTATATAGGTATATGTTAAAAATTTAAGCATTAGTTCTTTTCCGAATAAAAAAAGGGAGGATAATATTTTTTTTTTATTATAATCAAATCCGTTTATAATTGTTATCTATAAACATTATATCACTTAGTATACTAGTATTTTAAAACATTACATGATATTATTTTCAAACATTATTGTTCGCTTCATGTTTAGCTCTATGACACTCTATATTATCCCTTAGTCTGAGTATAGTCTATAGTGTAGACAGACTCGCAGAGACGCGTCGAAGACGTCACCTACTTAGCAAGTAGCCTTGTGCTGCTGTCACAACTCGCACTCCTGAGATATGAGTTCTATACCCTTGAAATAAAGTCCATAATAGAGTGAGGTGGAGATGAAAAAGAATTAAAATAAAAGCCGGCAGTCGAGAGGCACTTAAACGCTATTGAAGGGCTGAATTATTTGTGACGCTCCGCGAGTGCGCGGGTGCGAGTGCAGCCGCGGCTAAATATTGCACGCTTTTATACCACGCCTAGTTCGAAAGTGCACTACAATACATGAGATATTACTGTAATCTCTCTTTTCAAATATAAACGCCATATTTAAATATAAATTCTACCATTATTTCGAAAAAGAGCCGCTGTCCTGAGAATATTTTTAAAGTATTCCGATAATCTGTTGTAAAAACGTAAATCAAAATAACAATGCATTATCTATACACATAATAAAACTCTGATCCGAATCTGTATATTAAATATTTTTTTGGAATATCTTATTGAAATAGTTATTGTTATCGATACAGACGCCGAATCTATAGTTTTTAGATTTTTTGTCTGCCCGTCTGTCTGTTTGTTTATCTGTCTGTCTGCCTGGGAATGCATCACGAGAAAACTACTGGACATATTTTGATAAAATTTGCTATGAGGATAGCTGATTATCCGGGTCAACATATAGGATACTTTTTATTACGGGAAAATATCTCATCTTTGAAAAATACATACTAACGGTTAAAACGCATCTAGGAACGAACCCGAGCGGAGCGAGGGTGAGTTGTTAGTGTATACAAATATTATAAAGAGATAAAGTTTGTGATTTTGTAACGTTGTAGGGGGTAATCTCTGGATCTACAAAACCGATTTAAATGAAATTTGGTAAGAAGATAGTTTGAGACCCTGGCAAGAGCATAGGATACTTTTTATTCCGGAAATCATCCCTTAAGGGGGTGAAAATGGGGATGAAAGTTTGTATGAGGAATTAAACTAGGGACGAACCCGAGCGAAGCAAGGGTGAGTCGCTAGTATTATAATATTGCGTTTACTTCTGGTATTTATGCTATGCGATACACACTTTTCCAGACAATCATTAATATTTTCACAAACTTGCATAAAATTTTCGATCAAGTATTGAGAAGCTATAGTCAATATTTAACGTTACAATAAACATTATGCGATTCACTCATTCCTACAACTATATAAGTTCAGTTTATCTTAAGATCTCGAAAGTAGGACACTAAAGAAGTTTCAAGAAAGCCTTCGTGGATACTTTGTTTTGAGTGACGTGATCACGTCCAAGGGAATTCGATATCTTTTTTACAGTGGCTTTAGTTTTTGACAAATTTTATTTTATATAACGATTATTTCTTAGAATCCGAGTTATAAACAAAAATACAACCAACTAAGCGAAGCGAGCGAAGCGAAAATAAGTCATCTTCGCTTCGCTCATATGTTTTTCCAAGTCATAGTCTCTCTGTGCACAAAATTTCATCCAAATCCGTCCGTTTTAGCGTGAAAGTTATAAACATACATACACATACAAACTTTCACATTTATAATAGTAGTCCGTTATTTTTTTAAATAAAGCAACTCAAAAACGACGTCGTATTTATTTTTGTCTGCAAAATCAAACTAAACGCCAATGTATATAGCGACGGTGAGCTTAAAATAAATCTTAAAACATCTTGACTAAAATAATATGTAACAAATATTGTATGATACAATTTTTGCAACCTCAAGCAAAACGCAAGCTAAGAGAAGCGTGACCGTTGGCAGCACTGCCAGCGCCGCGACACCGCCATATTTATGTTACGTGTAGTTTCCGAAAATATTAAATTTCAAACAGTGAATATCCGAACGTGTTCGCTGGAGCCGACATAAGCCTTTGTTAGGTTTTTGTTAATTCTAAATGTTTAACAATTTTGCTTAATTAAATATAGACAAAATGTTATATAACTATTTATAAAATTCCACAAAAAGTAAACACAATTGGCCCGCACTTAGACATGTATTCAGCCCTTTTTAACGTCCCACTGCTGGGCACGGGCCTCCCTTCAATACGAGGGGAATCAGGCCATAGGCCAGGTGCGAGATCCGGGATTTGAACCCGCTTAACTCGGTTTCCCAAACGAACTCGTTACCACTGGGCTACCACTGCCTGGCACTTAGGCACACGACCATTAATATAAAAGATAATAATTTAACTTTGAAACAAGCAAAGGACATTGAAAATTCCCACAGAAATCTAAGTAACATAGTACCTGCTGAAATCTGGGCTCTTGTCGGTAACGCCAACAGTCACGAACGTGATTTGTACGGAACTCGACCCCCTTTCATATTTACGTTCTTGGGTGTATATACAACCTCGAGTACTTTCCCATTTGCATGTCTATCTGAACAGAAATTTGTAATTGAAGTAAAACCACATGCAGGCATATGCCCTATGGAAAATAACATGACAGCCCAAGGTATACTCCTAGTCGTGCTAGTCTAATCAAGAAAATCCAATCAAGAGTTAATAGATTTCTCTTTTCATAAAAACAAATAGCTAAATTGAATACCTTTTTCTTTTTAAAGTCGGTAATACGAGTATATAATATTGACCCCCCCCCCACTGATCTTTAATTACCTGCTTAGTTGGGATTCTGAACTTTTTACGTCTCGAGACAGCCGAAAGTCCACTGCCGGCTAATAACTCACTATCTGGAGATGTTTCAGTAAGTAGTAGTAAACTAGTTTCCTTTGAACGCTTATTCAAATATAAATAACTAAATGTTTCGCTTTAAAATATGAAAGGACAAGAGTAATTATGTTTAAACGTTTTAGCAGTATTATACCATAATTATTCCTGAGATTTTACTTAATTAACAAGATGTTCTCTGCGGTTGTGACGTTTACATTTGATGACGTTAAAATTTGATTATTTTATCGATATATATCGCCCGCACGGTGACGAAGTATTAAGGAACAACAAGGCATTTTTGTATATTTTATTAGTGGTTGAAATAAATTTCAGGAAAAATTTCAAATGAGGTCTTTACCTCTTTAGTAAGAAATTCCAATGACATACTCCCAAAAATATAAGTGATGCGGTAGTTCACATACCTACATGCTGAAAAATAATTTTAAAATAATTTGGATTGCAATGCAATATTTGAATTAAATCTAATAAATATAAGAAGTGTACAGTGATGTCACAAAAAAAATAGTTATTCAGCTTACGTAGCCCACAGTGGCGTAGCCATGCCAATGCAATCAGTGCGGTCGCATGGGACCCCTGATTCAAGAAGGCCCCAGCGGCCCACAAACGATTCATTCTTCCCTCAAAGCAATTTAATAAAAAGCGCAAGGAAAAAGTGTCCTTTTCCGCATATTATTTTTTACGAGGACCACGAGAAATGTGATCGTGCCTATGTTCTATAAAACGAGAAACGACCCTCTAACCTCAGTTTTTTTTACTTTTTACTCCACCCGTTCTTCTATGAGAGCGGTAAAAAAAGTGAGAAGTTCGAAAACTGTCTCTATCTGTGGACCACATTCATAATAGGCAAAAAAGACACTTCCATTTTTTTACATTAAGGCCAAAAAAGGCTAGTTACGCCACTGATGGCCCGCTTTAAATTAATCATTCTAGATTTTCTCTTAGGATGGTTTTTGAATGAACACCTTGTAACTACGTCAATGAATAATACTTTCTTAGATTTACGCGAATATTTGTCATTTAAATAAAACTATCTTTTCGGATTTATTTTGATTTTTGGTTCCCGACGTTTCGATTGTTTTACAGCAATCATGGTCACGGGACTGGTTTCTCCCGTGGCCATGATTGCTAAGTTGAAAAGATAGTTTTATTTACATTATACGTCAATGAAAATGTCCCTAGATTAAACTTGTCCTAATAAATATTAGGGCTAGTGTTAAATAAGATTTCAAATTATCCATACAGCAGCTATAGATGACTGCGTACAAGCCTTTATCCGGTTACTTTTCATAACCTGAATTTTATAAGAACCTTCTATACGTATGCGGCAAAGTTACAGACGAATACTTCAAACGAAAATGGGAAAAAGCTCTCATATTTATCATCCCTAAGAAAAATGTTGCCAGATAAAATACTGCTTTAATAAGCTAAGAATTATTAAGTACACAAAAGTTCGCAAACTTTATTGCGCTGGAAAGGAGCGTTTTGTATTTTTTGTATAATTCCAACGCATGGCTTATGCTGAGTGTTTGTGGATTATATAAGTAATGTGGATAATGTACGAGTACATATGGAGGAGGCCGCGACAGAGCTTTACTTACGGCAGGTTTTATTCGACGAGTTTTGATTTGCTCAATATTTCATCACGAAAATACTGAATGCATATTTCAGCATACATTAAAAATTAATTTAATATCATATTTTGTACAAATAAAGCTCAGAAATTTTACTAAAATTGAGAATGACATAAATTATTTTTTTTTTGATTGCCCCTACGTAGCTACATGAGCGTCGCCGCACACAAAAACTAATTATAGTATTTAAATTATTATTTTGTTCACATAGAGATATATAACACCTAATGAGCAAAATCAAAATCAAACCAGTTCCTTTTATTACATATAATTAAAAAATTCTAAAGTAATCCAGGCGCTTAGACAACATGTCATTATACAATCGTTGCAAAAATGGAAATCTAAAAAAATATATGGGATTGATACATTGATTATAATTCTATGGCATAACGATTTTTGTCATTTCAAAACAATTTTATGAAATGTCTATTCTAAAACGATCATAGTCATCTTGTTTAAGCCACCGAATTAGAATTCATTTTAATTTTATAAATGTAAAAGTATTATTTCCTGTCTGTTTGTTAACTTTTCACGATTAAATCACTGAACCGATTTCCACAAAATTTGGCAAATATGTAGATTGCATTATGGATACGAACGTAGGCTACCGTTTATCCCCACCCGGCTTATCAAACTAGTTAGAAAATAAATGAACAATTCTAAATAAAACGTCCTAACCCCCGTGTAGGTGTAAGTAACAAGGGGTCCATTAATAACGAGCCAGCGTATGCCCGCGTCAGCCGAGCCCGGCGCTGCGGCGGTGTGACATTTTGTCTCAATTTAACGTATTTACCTATATTTTTAGCTGACGCCGGGTTCAACCCTTCACTTTCCCTAATTTATGGTCATAAATAAGAATGTTTTGTTTGAACTTGGCAAATAAGGGAGAAGGGTAGAGCGACAATGTTTATGATCGCGATAACGCAGGCTTAGCGCCGCTCCGCAAAGAATCGGTGGGATTAAAAACGGTGTAACCCGGATAAACATTGTTGTATGATAAAACAATATGTATTTAAGACTCATGTACTCGTCAATACATACATTTATTGTATTATACGACTTTTATTCGTAGATTCGCGCTGTGATGACATAGCCATTTACTACAATTTTTGGTACCTATCTTATCTAAAAACATATTAAAATTATGTAGGCACTATATATAGTATGTATATAATCTTGTAATTGAGCTTTTTTTTTTCTTTTTTTTAATGATAATTTTATTTTCCTTATACGAAATGATAAAATTTGTCATACTGTTATAAATAAAGAAACGTAAAAACCTTTCAAAATATCGTAAGTAATAAACAGCTCGTTCCTGGCGCGTAGCGGCCCGCTACGATACACAACACTACGATGGTACTACACTCAGTACTCACCTAACTTCCGACCGCGCTCGGATACAAGTTAATATAGTGTGTAAAAGCTTAAGCACTTCCTTCTATAAATTATTCTTAACTGCGAAATAAAAAGGCTTTCAGTGTTCTGTACGTTATAGCAAAGCACAAAATACGAGTATCAACAGTACGCGTTATAGATATATTCTAGTATAAATACGTTTGTTCGATTTAAGTAATTAATTTGTTGAATGATTATCACATAAATGTTATTATACAAAATATTGTGTAT
This sequence comes from Fabriciana adippe, assembly GCA_905404265.1. Lineage (NCBI taxonomy): Eukaryota > Metazoa > Arthropoda > Insecta > Lepidoptera > Nymphalidae > Fabriciana > Fabriciana adippe. The sequence goes on from FR989986.1 coordinate 18,707,130, forward strand.
AATTGAGTTATGAATGTGCTGTTCTTTACGCTGTTCAACTCAACGAATTTGAGAAAATATTGAAGATTGATATAGCGTATATCCTTTTTTAAACGTTGGAAAATGCATTTACGCATGCCACCTGCATCTGCAACAATAGAATTGGTTATGTGAGATTCACCGGCTAGAAAAAACAGTACTATCTACTAAAACTCGACGGGACATCTCCCGTCTTAATAGGACGTCGCAGGATCACTTACGCACTCAACCACGACCCCCCGACGGCAGGTCTGCCGAAGCAGACCACGACATCCAAGGGGTTGATCCCAAGATCCACTCTGCTATCAGAGAAGTACCAGAAGCAAATTAAATTATACATCACTCACCGCAGAAGATGGCCTCCCAGATACCTCTTGACTTGACGCCCGGATAGATTGCCGGACGCAAATGAGCCCCTCCAACCACAACTACAATTCATTTTATAGGTATTCTTTTAATAAAGTAAAAAAATAATACAATTTGGTACCAAATAAAATCAAAAACCCACAAACAAATGCGTGTACCGTAATATTCTATTAAAACGCAAAATTCTATGACGGAAATTATTAAACTTTGTAACAAGCGTAATGTCGCTGAGTCAAACGTCACTTAAACATGCACGAGTGGAATAAAACGAGGTTCCCTAACTGTTGGCATGTTATGTTGAAATAAAATTATTTTTGGCTCTTGAATAAATCCAGGCGACAGGTCCTATATAAATAGGTTTATTATATACAGTACCTGGCGACCGAGCTTCGCTCGGAGTTCTTGTTTGTTATATTTTTTAGATAAAAAAAAAACTAAAAACTTGAATAAATACAAAAACAAAGTAAAACTTTGTATCCGATCGAGATTCGAACTCGGACACACCTATTGATTGTAAATATTGCACCTTGGTCGCTTGATATTCTGCGTAGAATAATGCAAAAGAAAATGCATGAAACCTCTGAAGCGCATGAAAACTCGAAAACACGCGTTTTCCCAGACATGAGACTAATCTAGATCGATTTTTCACCCCAAAAACACCCACATACCAGCGAAATCGTTAGAGCCGGAAAACTCCCACATATCAGCGAAATCGTTAGAGCCGTATAAATAAATAAATAAAAATATAAATATACAAGAATTGCTTGTTTAAATAATATATTAGATAAAATTTCCATACAACGACGAAGCGTGGGTTAGAGTGGACCGTACTTCCGTCTTGCTGCACGTCGTTATCAATAATGGTAGTAAAATCTGATACTTTCATTGATTTTCCAATATGTTACTTACTTGTACATACATTGTGTTTTACGAAGCGATTTATTGTTTTGCCAGCTACTTGTCCCGTTTTTTTTTAATGTAATTCTCTTTCTGAAATATTTTTTGTAATGCATTTTAACAAAGTAATGCTTAAAATGAAATCAATCTCAGTAAGTAATACGATTTTATAAGACACGATTTTACCATGTGGGTTGGGGTTTAAACAATCCGATTCACGTAACTGGGGTTACACTGCTTCATTATAAATATCAAACACAGTTCCGTTTCTGAGAAACATAATATGTTATGATAATGTATAGAGTAAAGTAATAATTCGAAAACTCAGCAGTGAACACTTTTGACGGTGCTATCTTAAATAATTTGAAAAAAAAAAATATAACTAAATAAAAATATCTATCGAAAACTTACAACTATAAACACATAACTACCTTCTATTCTATTCATAACGTTCTATCTAAAACGGAACATCGACTTCAAAATCACATAAAACTTTACTCCAACCCTAATAGTGCAATATTATCTTTTTTATTTAATTTATAGGGATCCTTGAGGTAAAAACCCATTTCAAAAAGATTTATGAAAAGCCGGTTAAAAAGTGGTTTACACTGAGCGATGCGATCGCATTACATACCCTACACAAAACAATATATACGAAAAAAAAACAAATACTCAAATTAAGTAATTCCTTTTTTTAGAAATTAGTCAAAAAACGCTTAGAGAAAAGCTAATGACAACCGAAATTTTTTAAAGTATCTATTGTTCTCCTTAATCTGACACTAACACGGTCCAAAGTTAAACTACTAAGGAAACTTACTCCATCAGTACCATTAAATGACTTATTATAAGCAAATTTGGTATCGTCCAACACCCACAGTTACAGCTCCTCCTGAGTCAGTGGGGAGACTCGCTAACTTGCTGCCTCTATAAAACTAAGATCTAACTTGAACAAATGTTTACAAAACTTACTGTTTAATGCTGCACACAAGACCGTCGTCACGTCCGTCCTCTACCACTGTTCATATCATAATTGCGTTAAGGCGTTTCTATTGCTACTGCAGTAAGCTATTTTAAATCGCTCTATGCTACTGGTGACGAAAACCAAGTAGTAGTCTAATAATTTTAAGCGCTCGCTAGCGAATGTCGGACGCGTAAAATAAAGGTAAAGGTCTCGGATAAACTTTAATACCGCACAATCCCAGTTTACGACAGTTACATACTGTGAATACATTATTTCCAAGTATTTTTCAATATTCAGGATATAAAATGCTTTAGTGGCATCCGCGCGGTGACGGCGCGGTCGACTGAGTTATTGCTCAATTTTTTTCTCCACCCACCCTTCGCCTTGTAGGGCGCTGTATACATATTGATAGAAACTTTAATTATAAAAATAGTTTTATATTTTTAATTTGTATTAAGAAAATACTTAAATATATTGAAATATGCAGAAATGAAAACCAAAGAAAATCATATTATTAATTTATTTTATTGAGGGCAGTTGTAGCCCAGTGGTAACGCGCTTACTTGGGAAACCGAGTGAAGCGGGTTCAAATCCGGGGTCTCGCACCTCTGATATTTTCATGTGCGAATCATTTCTAACATGATTACCACTTGCCTTACTATGAAGGAAAACATCGTGAGAAAACCTGCATGTTTGAGAAAACCTATCAAGTTTTCGAAAGTCATGTGAAGTCCGCCAACCCTCACTTGGTCAGCGTGGTGGACTATGGCCTGATCCCCCTCGTATTGAAGGGAGGCCCGTGCCCAGGCAGTGGGACGTTAAAAAGGGCTGAACACACAATTAATTTTTAATAAATTTATAATTAATAGGCACCAGATTCTACATAGAGTCCAGATATAAGTTTAATCCGGTTGAGAATGGAAATGGAAAATTGTCTAATGAATTTCTTGTCAACCAATTAATTAACTTCAATGAAAATTGTCAGTCATTTGGTAAGCGTAAATACATAGTAAGGCTTCCAATCAATCTCAAATAATCCCTCGATAGAAACATAAAAGCTCTGTTAATGTTTAACTTATATAAGTTTTCATAAATTTTGTGGGAAATTCATAGTTCATGGCAGTGAAAGCACACTACTAGAGGTATTTCGCCGAAATTGACAGTACAAGATATGCGAATGCCACTCGCAAATTGAAACTAAAGACAGTACCTGCCAATAACAATTTACATATTCGATATATCATAATTAAGCCGAGTCAACATTGTCACTGTAAATTAACATAATTGCTTAGTGTATGAAACTTTACCCCATCTATCTAAGGTTCTATTGACGCTTGGCAGTTTTCCCACACTCGATTAACCAAATCAGCTTATAAGTTTTAACGTGTACAATGTTCATACATTAGTGGTAGTGGATGATCTCCGCAATTCCTATAAGATAAAGATAATTCTTTAATTTTTTTATAAGAAAAAAAAAACAATGATTTTGTTTGCAAGCTCACGTCACCGGTTTGTCATAATAGAGTACGAGAAAAATGCGCTTTGGACTGAGTTGATCCAGATGTTAGAAAGAGTATGGGTTATATTATTTTTGGAACGTGAATTCGATATAAATAAAGACAAAACAGTGAAAAATTAATATATAACACTCGTCGACTTCAAAAAAATTAAAAATAATTATTGTACCCTTATCCATAAGTATTGCATCTCTTGAATATATTTTTCTTATATATACCTTATTCATTAAAAAACAATGAATTAAATATGTTCCCAATTGTTTTTATGATCGGTCAAAAAATTTCTTTAAATAACAACAATTCAAGAACAATTGTCACCACTTTTCTGGATCTCAAATAGTACAATATCTATTTAAATACACTTAGCAATGGATTAAAGGCTCTCGTTACGATGATTCTTAACCGATGTAAAGGATAAAGTCGCATCCTGCAAGCTCTTAAGCCTTTACCATACCCCCTCCCCCTCCCCTCCCCTCCCCTCCTCTCTCCCGCTCCGACGGACTTTATGAATATATAATTACCGACCTGTACCTTTCACCTAATGGAAGTATGGGATCGTAAATATTTTATAACGTATTATTTTTGATTTATTACAGCTACATTTTACCCTTAGCAAAAAATAAAATGAGTTAAAGCAATCCTGTCACGGCGAAATTAGTTTTCATCCTATACACAATATGTATACTATACCTGCCCATTAAATGTCTAAAGAAAGTGAGATAGGTCGAGTATATAAACCCTTCATAATTTTCTTTTGAAGCAAAATGATGTTTTTGTCTTAATGAGACCAAATAAGGTCCATTATAAGCCGTTAAACAGCTTCGGTGTATCACTTGAGCGAAATACTGTTATGATTATAAAAATTCACAAATCATTAAAATAAAATAGGTACCGACAAAAGACGTCAGAATTCATAGATTTATCGCCTGTTCTTGCCAACGGAATATTTTCTCAAACGTTTTACAGATAACTGCAGGCAAAGGCATCCTTCGTCGCCACATCCAGCCTCACTCGATCTAGAAGTATTGAGACAAGAAAATTTTGAAAGACATTTTTAGTGTACTTTAAGTTTCTGTTATAATGGTAGCGACTTGTAGTAGTGGATTTTCGAGATGGAAGAATGAAGGCGTTTCTTGTAAAGTGGGAATAAAAACTTCGACGCGATCATATAATATGATGTCGAAATGTCATAAAATTAAGAAACTTTAGAGTATTTTAGTCCATATACGAATACATACATATATTGAAAGAAGGGTAGATGCAAACAAAGTTGAGTAGTAACACTACAAATTTTCATTTGAGTTTGCGTCCGCGTATTTGCACCCCCTTCTACTCTAAAGCTCAAAAAAGCTGTTGGAATTTTTGCTTATTGCTCAGTTTATTAACTAAACTATTTTAATTCACTTATATAAAGCGGAAACATATTTATTTATTTATTTATTTATAAATACTTTATTGCACACACAAGAATGATACATAAAATGAAATAAAAAAAAAAGAAAGATATCAAAAAGCATGCAAAGGCGGTCTTATTGCTATGAGCAATTTCTTACAGACAACCTCTGGTGAAAGGATTAATGAAATCGTAAGTAGGACGGTACAATTAATATTATATATATACAATATACATGCTCAAATATATACATACATAAATAGATATATAGAACATAAATACATATATACGTATACATACAAAAATACATATATAATAAATACATACATATAAATATATATAAATATATATATACACGATATCTACAAATAAAGATAGTAATTAGTTAGACGACGTTTAAAAGTATCAAGCGATTTTGAATGTCGAATATTGTGAGGGAGCATGTTCCATAGCTTTACAGCTTTAACAGTAAAAGAGTTACCATAGTAATTTGAGGTGCAAGGTGGTAGTTATATTATATACATATTATAAAGAAAATTAATGAAAAGTAACTCACGTACACAGCAAAGTTAAAAACCAATGCACAAAGCTTAATATCTTTCGTCAAACAAACAAATTGAAGCGCAATTAGAAAATAAAATCCTAACTAAGGTATCATGAAGTTAGCAATTCGGCATTCAACCAAAAATGCAGCAAATTAAATTTCCGGTACAGACCCCACCACCGCCGCCGCCGCGCTCGCCGGCGGACTTGGCATACTTCGCGGAAATTGTCCTTCGACAGTTATACACGTGGAAACTCCGAGATTGTTGCTTAACTATTGCGAGTGACCGTGTACCGTTATATTGATACTCTTTATAATTTTCTATTTTCTTGAAACTCGTTATATGGAATAAATGGAGAGAACAAAACATTTCACTGCGCTTCCATTTCATATTATAACTACTGAGTTATTTATTAGCTCATATAAATATTATATTGTAATAAAATATTGTTTTCTTTTCATGTCGTTTAACAATATAATATATTTAAACGAGCAATTCTTTTATATTTATTTATTTATATATACCGGCGATCTCGGAACGGCTCTAACGATTTCGCTGAAATTTAGTATGTGGGGGTTTTCAGGGGCGAAAACTCAATCTAGATTAGTCTTATGTCTGGAAAAACACGTATTTTCGAGTTTCACACACGTATTATCGCAGAGTGATGAGTCTTTGACGACACTCAGGGACAGTCTCGTTTAAAGATATGAGTTTTTCTCACTTTAACCGAGTTAAATCAAAAGAGAGCTTCCTCCGCTGCGATTGCACATCGACACTATTGATCGTTCAGTTTATATAGATTGTAAAAATGTTTAAGGTTAAGCAAACATGTATAATCCATACTATACCCTGTACAAGTTAGCTTGATCTTTTTGACAGACGGGCTAGTGATGGGAAACAGAAAAATCGAGTAGTACAAAAAATAACGTTTTAAAATACTTGTAACTGTGACGAGATGGTGTGGGTGTATTATGTGTGAAATTCTTTATTGCACTAGACATATAAAATTTTGGATAGATAAGCGACGGTGGGTCAATATTCATAATAAGTAGGTACCTATTTAATATTACAGGATTATTTTTGGACCTCCCGCCAAATTTAAAAAGGTGGTTCAGACCATGAAAGTGAACAACTTTCCCAAAGAAACACGGGTCGAAAAGTGAAAACAAAAATCAGACCTTCCATACGAAATCGACCACGTGATCGAGCAGTTTTTTATGGGAGGGTCGAATTTATTTTTCACTTATATATAGAGTATAATATATATAGAGTATGATACTATAAATGTGAAAGTTTGCGAGGATGGATGGATGTTTGTTATTCTTTCACGCAAGAACGGCTGAATGGATTTGGATGAAATTTGACACAGAGATATATTATAGTCTGAAATATCACATAGAATACTTTTTATCCCAGAAAGATGTACGGTTCCCGTGGAATAGATTTGTTTTTATCTAGGGACAAGCGAAGCGAGGGTGAATCGCTAGTATTGTTATAAATAGACTGTTAAGTGTATTTTTTGTTACTTTTTCAAGAGTCCTATATTTTCTGTTCACGTATAGAATGAAAATAAATGGTACGTACAAAGGAATATCATGCGTTTTTAAAATGAAAACGATTGTAATATAACAGTTGAAAAAATTGAAAACTTAAAACGAACAAATCCTTTAAATAATGATAAAACTAAGTACTATAAAGATTCATATGAGAAAACCACAAAAAACCATTAAAGAAGAAGCGTGTTTCAACAGCTACAATTTATTATCTACTCCAGTAATTACTTCTACTGTAGTCGTAGCTTAGAACTACAGTAGTAGTGCGATTTTCAATCCGTGAGAGATGAATGAAGACGGACGTGATGGATGCGAATGAGCTCAGCTGTAACACATCTTAGCGAGACCGAGTATATTGTAGGGCTTATTTAGTGAGAGGATTAAACCTTTGTACAGTTAACTTTAAAGATATAAATCTTATAAAGCTGACACTACAAAGGTTAAAAATGATGATCTTTTAATAGATTGCAGCCGCGATACAAATAACAATCGTCAACAATTATAACAGAAATGTTTGCAATTTATTTTAAATTATCTCATAAAAAATAAATCATAATATGATTTTATTAAAAGTAATTATCAACCTGTTTCTGATATAGTAATTTATTCTGAATACAAGGTTTTACTTTATGCTTATTAAAAAATTCTGGAATCTAAGTAAAGTAGTATACGCACCATACATTATAAAAAGTAATGTAAAATAATTTTACTTTATAAAATACACATAAATTTAAGAAACAAGATCAAAATCTAATAAATGAGAAATCAATGATCCTGGACATTGTGACAGGTATACTATTAAGGCATGGAAGGTTGGAAAAAAATATATTTTTTAACCGACTCAGGGTAATTTTTTTTTCTTCACAGACTTAATACGTTCGAGATCTTTACTTGGAGCTATCCAAGCGAAGAAATAAAGGTAAAAAACAGTGGAAACACTTTTATATTGCAAATACTGATAGTTCCTTTCTTAGCTTTTAGATGAATGAGCCGCCAGTGATCGATGCGAGGCCATTTCTCAGCGATAAGGCGATGTCAAGTCGGCGCTGTGGTTTCTTTGATACCGACCTACAGACCTACGAGCTATGGAGCTACACGCTACTATCGAGGTGCCATAAAGTGTTTTAATTACTTCTACATTTTTAAAAGTTATAATAACTACTTATTTACATAACAAAAGAGCTTTCCATAAATCTAAACTTATTATAAGCTGCTGAATCTGAATACCTTATCTTCCTTAGTAGTTTATCTTTTTGTTTACGTAGCACAGGAGTAATAGATTAAGATTATTTTTGCAGAAAACAGTTTAAACCTACAGAGTGCCACTGGGTATATTTATTTTGTTGCATCAAATATTTCTGTACGATGTTCGTGCAATGTAAAAAGACAGTGGGAATATGCCAATATATAACTGTTTTACTTCGAAATATATGATATTTTTAATATGTATATTCTTTATTGCACAAATAAAAAATAAGAAAATAAAATACATAGAGAGTGACGTGGACAAAGGTGGACTTATCTTTATAAGAGATCTCTTCCAGTCAACCCATGCATGTGTGAAATAGTGTATTTAATATATTATATGTATTTTAAGCAATATGAAGACATTTTTACTTTAAGTTATGAGTTTAAATATTGTATTTATTTATGAATACCTTTAACGTTGTTATGCTAGTTACATATACGTGCCCCTAAAGGACTGCTGATACATTATTTCCCACAGTTTTATAATAAATAGAATATCGTCACTGGGAAAGGAATGTAGAGTTTCAGTTTTCAAATGTTTTAATTTTATATATTTTATAATTCATTCCATTAACTTACATCGAGTAGGTTAGACATCAATTTTAGATAATAAGTTTAATTTGTAATTATAATAAAATAAATTAGTTTAAATTAGTTTTTGGTTTTTTTTCGACCTTCCGACTGTAGCTAACGTAACTTGCTACAACTGCAAACTGCAAATAGACTTATTGAATAAACATTAAAATATAATATAATAAAAATCACAAAATGTCGGGGACAGAACTAGTCAAAATCGTAGCAAAAAGTCTTTCTCATGTAATGAATGAACTCGGCGTGATCGACGCACGCCCATCATTCAACGATTAGGTGGGGACTACGCCGTCGAAGGGACAATCAACGCTTACTCTACGAGCTCGCTACGCACCCGTGAAACTCTCGCTGTGAACTCTACGTGCACTCGCTGCACTCGTTAGCATTGACTTAGACTCTAAGCAGAATATTTAAAAAGCCCACTTATCTCGTTTAACCCGACTGGCCCAGAAGAAACTATTTTTCTAGTATTGTATTCAGCTCTTTTTAACGTCCCACTCCCCGTGCCCAGCACGGGCCTCCCTTCAATACGAGGGGGATCAGGCCATAGTCCACCACGTTGGCCAAGTGCGGGCGGACTTCACATGTCTTTCGAAAACTTGCTAGATTCTCTCAAACATGCAGGTTTCCTCACGATGTTTTCCTTCACCGTAAGGCAAGTGGTAATCATGTTAGAAATGATTCGCACATGAAAATATCAGAGGTGCGAGACCCGGGATTTGAACCCGCTTCACTCGGTTTCCCAAGCGAGCGCGTTACCACTGGGCTGCCACTGCCTTTTCTAGTACCTCTATATAATTGGACGCAACTACGTTTACTGTTAAACATACATATTATTGTACTTGACAAATAATTACTTAATGTTATTTTGTTTAGTTATATTACTATAATACATTGGAAAAAGGAGAAAAGTTATTTTTAAAAAAGCCGACTCGTTTTAAATTCTTAAACATTTTAAGTCGTAGAAATATATAATATTAAGTCTATTTCCGAGCACGTCCAGCCGCCTCAATGGTTTAATGGATTTAAACATTTTAAGTGCCGGTAAATGCGTCTTAGTTGTAGGAGGGAGCTAAGATACTAATATCAAAGTAATCCGGGTGTTTCCAAAAAAGAAATACCAAATATAAAGTAACCATTTCTTCCAAAATATAAGTTGTTATAATATATATTTTTTACTTCCAGTATGCCATAAAGTACAAAAAGTAAGATGTCTTTTTATGTAGAAGGATTTTTGTTTTTCCATATATCTTTAGCTATCACAGTCAAATTCATTTTTTTTTTTATATATTGTGACATTAACACAGCACCATCTAGTTCCATGCTTACTTGTGTTATGGATACTAAGATCGTTAATACATTATACACATATAACTTTAAATACATACGTATTATAAATATAAACACCCATGACTAGAGTACAAACATTCGTGCTCATCACACAAATGAATGCCCCCAGCGGGACTCGAACCCGCGACCACTGGCACAGAAAGTAGGGTCACTACAAACTGAGCCAAACGTATTGTATTTTAATAATGTATATTTTATATTTTTAAAGACAAACCGACAGACACTCGGCGCTTGTTATCTCGCCACGTATCCGTTACCTCCGCGCTACGTACTCGATACGTACTCGCTATACTCGTTACATCCCCTTTGTAGAGCTAAAGTGACACCTCACTTATCTCGCGTGTTCTCTCATTTGTATTCAGCTAATGCTGATGTCGAGTAATGTACGAGGATTTGTTGCTAAATGCAAGTTTAAGCAAACCTTACAAGAGCAGCTTAAAGAATGTATACCGAGAATACATTTAAAATGTAAACAATCAGAACATGATAAAGCGCCCTCTAAACATATTGTAAGTAAATATGACTAATTAGCGATTCATTCTCGCTCCGCTCGGGTTCGTCCCTACTTACGTTTTAACGTTTAGTATAGATTTCTCAGAGATGAGATATTTTCCCGCAGTAAAAAATATCCTATATATTACCCGGATAACCAGCTATCACCATACCAAATTTCATCAAAATCCCTGCAGCGGTTTTTCCGTGATGCGATAACAGACAGACAGACAGACAAAAATTCTAAAAACTATAGATTCGGCCTCTGTATCGATGATAATGTCTATTTTAATAAGATTTTCCAAAAAATATTTAACGTACAGATTCGGCTTAGTTAGAATTTTATATATGTATAGATGTATGTTTCATCACTACATACGTAGTATAAAATAAAATATAGTCCAGTCAAATAAGGTCTAAAATCAAAATGTTGACACTCAACTTTGCATTTTTGATATAATGTAGTTTTAATGATACAAAAACAATATATAAAAGTTTTCGTGTCCGCAACCCCCGGCAAGGGTCCAAAATAAACTGTCAAAAATGTTTTTTCGCAATTACTAGAAAACAGTAAAATTTAGACAAAAAAGTTTTAATAAAAATGTATAAAACTTACAATTTTGCATAAAAAAGGTTTCATGGCTTTTTTTCCTCCGGTCAAAATTAACCGAGTTGTGAGTTAGGGAGGTTTTTAGACCGATCGGAATCCGTTTATTTTTAAAAGAAAAAAAATTAATTAAAACCTGAAGTTTTATGGTTTTAAAACATTAGCAGGTATATAAGGAATAGAAATTCGTAAAAGGCCCCCAATGCCCAGCTACCCCCGCGAAAAACGAGGGGACGCAAAGCGTTGAAAAAACGTTTTTTTTTTAATTTCCGGCTTACTGTGACGTTCTATCCAAAAATGTTTTTTACAAAAGTTATAGGTCTATTAAAAATCTACAACTTTTATAAATGAGACTTTTACAATAATCTCAAATTTTGGAGATATTTGCAAAAAACTCAGTTTTTAATTTTTTCTTGGTTTTTTATTTTTAATTTCTACAATAAACTTTTCATTTTCATGAAACTAAGGGACTGTAATCTTCGAAATACATATAATAAGCAAAAAAAAAAAATTGAAATTGAAATATTTGGCCATTTCTGAGAAATTTATTATTTATGGACACGGGAGGCTGAAAATCACTTTAAGTCGATGTTTACATTTATAAATAGTATAGTAAAAAAAAATTTTTTTATAAACTATTTACGTCGATTTTTCCTGAGATATTTAACTTTCAATGAAAAAGGATCCTTTTCTTTTTTATCATCAATATCTTAGCATTTAATGGATGCACAGTAGATTAAAGGGTAATTTTAAAAATTTAAATAATGTTGTTAACTTAATTTTTTTATATTACAATAAATATACGTGTCATATGAAGCACATTTATAATAGTCGACGACATGACATGACGACGAAACTGGTATTTTGTTCTCTATAGTCCGGTCAATATAGACATTTAAAATAACAAAAATTCCCGGAAAGCCAAATATTGGTGGAGAACTAGCATTTACCATTACAAATAAAGTTTTAAAAATCCCCATAGATCCTATGTGTGCTACAAAAGTTATTCGGGGTCAAAGGTCAAAATTTGAGGTTTTTGGATTTTTCTCAAAAACGGTAATTTATACCAAAAAAAACTTCAAACCAAAGTCGTAGATCTTAAAATTTTCTACAAAAATGGTTCTTATAATTTTTTTCCTAAGAGTTACTATTCATGAGGTATCTCGATTCTAAAAGTCACATTATACAAGATATGCACACATTTCCACGCCACCTGTGAGGTAGTGTACTCGGCGCGTTTTTTTACCATGGTAAAAATAGTGTTGAGGAGATTTTCTAGAGCAGGTAGGAGTAAAGTTTTAATCGGTTCCAGAGTATTATCTATCAATTTCCAACCCCAGTCTTCTGGGTTCAGTTGATTGCCTAGCCATGTTTAAACTAGATAGTATACTCGATACAAGTGTTGAATAGCAGATGCCGATGTTGGTGGAAGACATGATAGTTGTACTTGTTTCTTGTTTCGCGTATTTTTTACAAAAGTTAAGTATCGGTATTTATCAATGCAAGTAATTTTTTTGGAGCTCCATAACCCGAAAGAAGAAAGCGAATTCCTTCCGTAATTATTGTTTGAGGTGTGGAATCAATTTCTGTAAATACTTTAGCGCAGTCAGTCAAATCTTTATATGTTTACACAATGTATAATTTGACTCTTAGAATCGCGATATCTTACGAATGGTAACTCTTAGGAAAAAAATGATAAGGACCATTTTTGTAGAGAATTTTAAGATTTACAACTTTGGTTTGAAGTTTTTTTTTTGATCAAACTTACCGTTTTCGAGAAAAAATCAAAAAACCTCAAATTTTGACCTTTGACCCCGAATAACTTTTGTAGCACACATAGGATTGATGGGGATTTTTAAAACTTTAATTATAATGGTAAACCCTAGCTCTTCACCAATATTTGGCTTTCCGGGAATTTTTGTTATTTGACCACAATTTTTATGTCTAAATTGACAGGACTACTATGTCTATATATAATATTTTGTTATCCTATATACTATTTGTAACTACATTACTTTGTGGAATTTAATTTATTATCACTTTGGTGTTTAGGACAAAATTAGGGCGAAAATAATTATATTTGCCGATTTTGCCCATCTAGACTCTTGTTTATCGGAAAAGCGATTGAAAATAGCAGAATCAGTTTATAAATGAAATTTGTTTTTTAAGAATATAGTTTTCTAAGCGTCCTTGAGGTAAAAACTAATATTACGCAGAATTAATGAAAATGTAGATTATCTTTAATAGGTTCATTTTTCTCGCACTTAAACTTACTAAAACTTCAAGAAAGTTTATCTATACATACATTGAATAAAATTCTAACTGAGTCGTATCGTACATTAGATATTTTTTGGAAAAACTTATTAAAATAGTCATTATTATCGACATAGAGGCCAAATCTATAGTTTTAGAATTTTTGTCTTTCTGTCTATCTGTCTGTGACCGCATTACAAGAAAACCACTGGAAAGATTTTGATGAAATTTTGTATGATGATAGCTCGCTATTCGGGTCAACATATAGAATAATTTGTACTGCGGGAAAATATGTCATCTCTGAGAAAAGTATACTAAACGTGAAAATGTAATCAGGGACGCACCCGAGCGGAGCGAGGGTGAGTCGCTTGTTTAATATATAATTAAGTGTATGTACATTTTTGCTTTTATGTTTAGAAATAATTAAAAATATTCTTCTATGACATATCTTTAGTAAGCTGTAAAATAAGCTACTATATATTTTCACAAAAAATAGATAGGTTTAATTGATTATATATACACTATCACATGCTCTATACCCGGTACGCTCGTCGGTGTTCATTAGGTCCACTATTAACAAGGAAGACAAACACTGGGTAAGTGTCTCCTTTGGCAACGAAAATATGCAGTCGTTTCTCCTCACGTAGCGAGCAAGTTTAGATTGGCTTCTAGAGAATGCACGCCGCGACTTGTGGGACGACTACCACAGGTACGTAATATAAATTATTTACTTGGACACTTGTAAAGTTACCGCATATATTAAAATGTTTTATGCCATACTACTGCTATGCTTTTTTTTATTTGGCACTCAGCTGTGGAGACGATGATTTGTGTTCATATATTTTTTGACCTTTTATATTATTGTCAGGTAGTGGTAGCCCAATGGTAACGCGCTTACTTGGGAAACCGAGTGAAGCAGGTTCAAATCCCAGATCTCACACCTCTGATATTTTCATGTGCGAATCATTTCCAACATGATTACCACTTGCCTTACGGTGAAGGAAAACATCGCGAGGAAACCTGCATGTCTGAGAAAACTTCGTAAGTTTTCGAAAGACATGTGTAGTCCGCCAACCCGCACTTGGCCAGCGTGGTGGACTATGGCCTGAACCCCCTCGTATTGAAGGGAGGCCCGTGCACAGCAGTGGGATGTTAAAAAATGCTGAACACGATATTATTGTCATCTGTTTTATGTATTCCATTTATAAAGAAAATAATTATATACTGAAAAAAAATATATATTCTTAAAATCATAAAATCGTTCCTCAATAAATTATTTAAGAGAAAAATGTATACCAAGACAGAAATGAAAAACTGTTATTCGCAAAGCAAACAATTTCCATAATTTGTTGAATTTCAAATTTAAATCGTTATTATTTAAATGTCCATCAAAACGAAACACAAGATAATATAAAAAGGCAATTCGTTTTAATTACCTCGAAGCGTATCCAAGGAGACCGTGCGCGACTCAAATTATAAAGTAGGTTCTCTCCTCGAACGGCTTAATATTCACAACAAGGCGCGGGGAGTCGTTCCGCGGAGAAATGGTAAATATCATAAAACGCTTGCATCCGGCTTTAAAGCACGCTTCGAGCGGTCGGAGATATTCGTTTTACGATCCTTTTTAACCTTCTTGCAATAGAGCTTTCGAGTACCTACTTATTCTATTGAGGTTACTTATAAATAAACGGTACGAATGGCTGAATGTGCCGCCATTTATGTTATACTAGATGGTGCCTATAAAACCGCTTGCGCAGATTATTTGTGCATAATTAAAATAATTGCTCAATAAATGGACTTTAAATATGCACAAATAAATCTCATATATAAGAGAATATATTGATGTTTTACTTAATTTTACCTTGTGCATGAAGGATATTTTTGAAGTGGTACGTCTGTTTCGTCAAACCTGAGATTATAATCGACACTATAACGGTGGATGTTGGATACAAAATTTCTTCTTCATTGCAAGTAGACGCTTTCTAATAAATAATGTTTTCACTTTCATTTGCACTACTTGCAAATGGTGCATATTATTTCTCTATATTCTCTATAAAAAGAGCTTATTCGATAATTTTTTTGATACTATACAGTTCGATATTTTTTTGTATAACTTCTTACTCCTTTTTACCAATAAAAAAACTACGATGTACATAACGACTACTATATGTAATCTATATACATATTTAGTTACACATTCGCATATACGTATGTTCATAAAGATAAATCTTAGACGAGGCAGTGGCGTATGCATTAAGCAGTTAAGCCGAAGCGAGGAGAGTCTCATAATGGGAAGCTTAGCACCGATCGTGGGATCATAATATTATAGTTTCCAACGGTCCTGAGTGCATTACAATTGATTTAATCATTTCAAATAGTTGCTAATAGGGTTACTAATATTTTGTTTATTATCATGGGCTATGTATGATGTGAGAGCTCAGGATACCCTGCGATGTTGTCGTCTTTTTGCGATGTTTTCAACAAAATGGTATTTTTATGATTGCACCACCTGTGTAGTATAATAGTAGTTTGCAAAAATTAAAAAAATATATTAAAAAACGATGATAGACACACAATAAACACTAGGAATAGAAATAAGCTTGTTACGCCCAGATTTCCACTCCTAAAGGTGAATAAATCCTTCATGGGCCTGAGTATATGCATATATAATAAGCTTCCACAAACTGCCCTAGATTTACCTTTTCAACAATTTAAAGATGTGAAAAATTGAGAAATATTGACTCATTTATATATGGGCGATCTATAATGTTATTACATCAATAAAATAAATAAAATTTAACTTCGATATTTAAAAGAGCACCTGTTGAGTTTCTCGCGGGCTCTTCTCAGCAAAACTGAGACGGTCGGCAGATCGAGACGGTTCACGGTCGAAAAAAAAAGTAGTTTTTTTTTATTTACTTGTCTCAGAGAATCACGAGATTAGGAGTTTTCTGCCGACCTTAAAAAATATGAATATTTTTTGCCTTGGAAAAAAATTATGTTGCGCATCATTGAAAAATAGCTACGTTACATAAATCGAAAGAGGCTTAAGCTCTAATTTTCCATATATTATTAAGTGAAACGACAATTTATATTTATATTTAAAAATTTTGTCTTATAGTATTACAGAAGTAATTATAGTTTTATTTATTTCCATAAGCGATTTACTTTAGTTGCGGCGAACGCCGAGCACTTTGCAACAGAACAATTATTTCATCGGACCGACGCGAGCGGGTAGTATTTGCAACTCAAAGACATTGCCTAACCCTTTTGCTCACACCCGCACCCCACTGCAACATTGTTCACTCTTCGACGACTGCTAACCCTGAATATGGACGCGTCGGTAAAAATAAACTAGTCTTTACAAATAAATAAAATTGTCTGTAAAAAAAAGTGTCTGTTTGTAATGTCAAACAAAATGTGAGAAAACATTTTTGAAAACAAGCTTTTATTTAAATGCTTTAAAAAGAATTAAATCAAACCCATCAATTTATTACATTACACAATTTATATCTATACATATAATAAAATTTTAATTGAATCGAATCTCTACATTAAATGTTTATTGGAAAATCTTATTGAAATAGTCATTGTTATGGATACAGAGGCCGAATCTATAGTTTTTACAATTTTTGTGTCAACCTTTCAGTCTCTCTGTGATCGCATCACTAGAAAACCACTGGACAGATTTTTATGAAATTTGGTATGATGATAGCTGGTTATGCAAGTCAACATATTGGATACTTTTTACTGCGGGAAAATATCTTATCTCTGTACTCTGAGAAATCTATACTAAACGTTAAAACGTACTATTATAAAAACTTGTCGCGAAATTTACCTATTTTATAAGAAACATATTACTTTTTAACTTTTTGTTTCTTCTTTATCTACACTTTATCTAATAAAAATGAGATTTTATCTTATAAATAATTTAGTTTGAACTAAGTATAATAAATTTTATACTATGTATATTATGAGTCGTTTTAAAATATCGCATATCCACTTTCATCATTCAATTTTATATGAAATGGGCCACATATTTTATTGGTTTTAAATAAAAATACGTCACTAAAAAACGAGATCAAAGGTAAAGGCAATGGCTAGCTAAAAAAAAAAACATTTTTTTGCCTTTGTAAAACTTGTTGTATAGTATTCTATTTTCGTACTGTCCCATCAGTAATAGCTGTATTAAATATCAAACAACGTTAACATGAAATAATATTTTACGTTTTGTAATTATTTAAAAATAAATAATAACTTACTAAATTATCAGAAATTAAATAGACATCCGTAATTCACAAACTGTAAATTTGGAATGTATCAATGAAATTTATAATTTAAATGCCTTTTCGCTATGATTCTTTTATACAAATCAGTTGTATTTTACCATTTTTTGAGTGATAGCGAGTGTAAACTTTTTTCTAAATTTTATTTTGTAGGTTGGGTATTTCAGACCTCATACAGCAGTCTGTGGGTTGATATTTATCTAAATACAGGGATAGCTACACAAGTTCATCCACTTACACGAGATAATGAATGCAGAATGGTTGAATGCCTTCCTTTGCATAAAGGTGGAGTATTGTTGCAGCCACCACACTTTGCAGATTTTCCCTCGATACTGTGGCGATTGCTTAGTCAGCTTGTAATTTGGTTTCATTTTGCACCGACTGATTTTGAATATAATGGAAAAATAGAGTAAAACAAATATTTTTTCTCAATAAAAAAATAACGCTGATTTCTCATTTGTTTTATATGTATGTATATGTAGATATAAAAAAAATATTTACATATTATTCCCAAAGTAGATCTGTTGCTCTGCTGTTGAAAAACAAAGAAATTATTTTTTGGCAATGTACACGGAAAGTAAGCATTTTTGATACGCGCTATATGGCATAATATGATTTGATTTGCATCTACATACATATACGGCACAAACATCTTCCGACTAAAACAAATATTATTTTTGAAGCGTGAGTCCACTATTCTCACTGAGCTTAGGACACTGCCACTAAGCTTTCGCACTTTCACAGCATCAGTTACATCATAAAACACGTTCAATAGTTTAAAGTTTATGGTAATAATAACATGAGGGAAAATCGTAAGAAATATTTCAATAATTTAGTCTATGAGAGATGGAAGAAATAACAACCCCAAAATGAGATAATCTATAAGTTAATTGTAAACAGTACTCAATCGTAATAAGAAGAAAGACGGACAATTAATATAAAATTACAGGAATCCTAACTTTTCAAGTAACTAGCTCCTTTACTTCATTATTTAGAACCAAAGTAGGTAATATTTTAATTTCAGAGCGAAATTTAAACTTTTCTCTCAAGCATTATTTTATAATGAACCAATCAAAGGAATCTTAAGCGCGGCAAACTTCATAAGTTATTATGAAAATTAACGTAAAGCTCATAAAGTTATTATAGTAACCACCCACGCTTTCGTTAGTCTACACTTTTATTTGAATTCAATATTTTTATGCGATATTTTAATTTTACTTTTGCCATGTAAAAGGTAAAACGTTGTTAAAAATTATGGCCAGAGGTCCGGATAAACGTCTTAAACACGAAAACACTAGAGGGCTTGTTATAAATACTATAACGCTAAGGAAATGGAAATTAATTTGCAACAGAATTCTATTCTAAGACAGATATATATTTCAGACTGCAATACGCTCACGGCTACGAAATGTATTTCAAATTACGATACAACACTATCGTTTATTTACTTTGAAATATGACTTCGAACGTTTCGTTCATTGTTTACTTTACGCCCGCAGCGGAGAGAGCTCGCGATGCTACATTTAGACAAGTAAGGTAGCGAAAATATTTTCAAATCGTATTCGCTAACAATATTGATTTTACTTCTTTAGTGAAGTTTTTTTGCTGTCTCTAAGTAACACAAAGTAATATTTAAATCATAAAAAGCAGTAGTAGTCCACTGGTAATGCGCACGCTTGGGTAACCGAATGATGCGGGTTCGAATTTCGGGTCTAGCACCTCTGATATTTTCATGTGCGAATCATTTCCAACATGATTACCATTTGTCTTACGGTGAAGAGAAATATCGTAAGGATATCTGCATGTCTGAGAGAATCTTGCAAGTTTTCAAAAATCATTTGAAGTCCGCCAACTTGCACTTGGCCAGCGTGGTGGGGTAAATACAAAAAGTCGAAACAATTGATAAGTTTCTAAAATATTTGCACAAGCTTTTTAAATTCCACAATTTATATTATTTAGGATATGTAGATTTTGTTTGCGAAATATATTCTCTTTGAAAATAAGTTAAGTAAGCAATCTCATTACTGTATCAGCACTAGAATCACAGGCTGTCCCGTACTTGCACCTCACAGGTATATTCTTCAAATGAAATTGCACTCAGCGAATAAAATTGCTTTGTGGAAATTTCAAATACGATATTAAATAAAACGTCAGCTGTAAGGTTATAAATGTAGTGTATTTTACAACTTTGTTATTGTGATGCTGCGAGGGACCGTCTCGTTGAATTTAGAATTTTGTATTCTTTCACGAGCTACATTAGATATTTTTAATAGTTTTTTTAACATTGAAAATGTTTTTTTTGTCGCTTCTGTATAGGCCCGATTTTCAGTGAAAGTGCGACATCGCTCTGGTGTCGTGGCTTTTGGGACTACGTGACTGATTGGGATGTCAAAAGATGCATCATGACAAGGGCTACAAAATGCAAAAAAATTTTTTGAATAAACTCAATCACTTTTTTTTTAAATCGAAATAGTGTGAAAAATGCGGTCGTTTTTCGCCCGATTTCGCTCAGAAAATAATTCATATCTCGAAAACGAAATGAGATATCAAAAAAATGAAAAAACCCCCTAGAGATACGATTTTGGGCTACATTTAAAAAATCATTGGAGGTGCGTATCATGGCTGGGTTATTCAGAAGTTGTACCTTTGTGACGCAGAGTTTACGCCCGAAGAGCGCGTGAGCGCAATATTGATAGTGAATAAATATTTTGGAACATGATTATATGTTTGAACGAAGTGTTTCTTTATGTATAAATAAATACGTATTTAAACTAATAACTAACTAATATCTATACACATAATAAAACAGTAACTTAGCAAAATCTATACATGAAATATTTTTTAAAACAATGACCGTAACCTATTGTGTACAGAATATATATATACTCCAAAACAATAGTTATTAAAATTTTTGTCTGTATGTCTGTTTGTCTGTTTGGGTCTGCGAGTTTCACGCAAAAATTATGGAACCGATTTTAACTAAATTTTGTGTAGTGGTAACTCATTACTCGGGTCATATATAATATAATTTAATCCCATTTATAAAATATTATAATTAATTGAAATATATTATAAATGCGAAAGTTTGGATGGATATTTGTTACTCAATCACACCAGAACGGTTTAACGGATCTGGATGAAAAGCACAGGGCACACACACATATATTATAGTCTGGAATAGCAAATTGATTATTTTTTAACCCGAAAAAATGTACGATTCCCGTGGGATAAATTTGTTTTTGTTTTACACAAAGCAAGCGATCAACTATCTATTTAATACTAACCGTTAAAATGTACCTAGGGACGAACCCGCGCGATGCGAGGGTGAGTCGCTAGTCGATATCTATACATATACTAAAATTCAGAGTCAAATCTATACATTAAATATTTTTTGGAAAATCTTATTGAAATAGTCATCATTATCGATACCGAGGCCGAATCTATAGTTTTTAGAAGTTTTGTCTGTCTGTCTGGCAACGCATCACGAGAAAACCGCTGCACAGATTTTGATGAAATTTGGTATGATATTAGCTGGTTATCCAAGTCAACATATAGGATAATTTTTATTACGGGAAAATATCTCATCTTTAAGAAATCTATGCTAACCGTTAAAATGTATCTATACATACATATAATAAAATTCTAACTGCGTCGAATCTGTACATTAAATATTTTTGGAAAATCTTACTGAAATAGTCATTATTTTCGACACAGAGGCGTCACGAGAAAAGCACTGGACAGATTTAGATGGGTATGATGATAGCTGGTTATCCGAGTCAACTTAAGGATACTTTTTACTGCGGGTAAATATTTTATTTCTGAGAAATCTATGATAGACATTAAAACATAACTAGGGACGAACCCGAGCGAAGCGAGGGTGAGTCGCTAGTATATATATAAAAGGTTTTGTCCTGACTGAGTGATGGATCAACGCACAGCCTAAACCACTGGTCGTAGAGACGTGTATTTTTGAAGAACTTATTCCTTATACGACGTAGGCATTGGATAAGAAAGGATTTTTCAAAATTCATCCCTTAAAGGGGTTTTAAAAGTTTATCTGTGAAAAAAAATATTTAAAATCAGAATTACTTGAGACTTAGTGTTAATGATCTTCTATTCAATTAAAGAACCACGTGTTTCATCTTTTTTTATAATTCATCTCGTAGGGGGCGAGGGGGGGGGGGGGGTAAAAAGGGGATGAAAATTTGTAATTTATTTGTACTAAAGTCTGAAATTTTTAATGTAAAATGCACGGAAAGTGGTATTTAGCTTTAAAATAAATAATTAAAATACGTATGTAATATGTATATTAGATTTTTTTGAAATTTACCCCTTAATGGAGTAAAAGGGGATGGTAAGGTTTATATGGAGAACAATATGTTTATTGATCAGAGTTATCTGAAACTTGGTTTTAATGAACTTGGCTTTGGGAACGTGCTACACTGACCCCCGAAAACATCAATGCTACTAATTTTAATAACAAAAGTGATTTTGATTTCAATAACTTAAGTCCTTTGAAGGGTCAGAAATAGAATATAGGTCTGTCGTTTCAGTGATTCAAATGGATGAAGCAGTTCACTATCCTGTAGAATTCCTTAACAGTATTCTATCCTTCTGAAGGTTGGCACACCTGTTGTGAATAAGCCACCAAAGCTGTGTAATCGGATAAGACTGCTAGTAATCTATAAAAAAATATTGTGGCCTCTGTGTTTGCTGGATGTACTCGAGGGGAATCAGTATTCATACCTCGAATAATACCACTAAATCTCTGACTATGGCTTTGAATTTAATCTATCATAATTCCTCCTTGAAATTTGTATTGCAATGAGTATTAATAAATGTCAGGGCCAGTTGTTAAAAGTAGCAGGTATGGACTTCAGAGATTTGATTCTCACATGGACATTTTAACAGAACCCAGAACCAGACGGAACATCCACCAATGTGGTATACAAAGAAGCTCTTAATCAAATTTTAATTCTTCGGGTTCTCCTAGTAATTAATATGTTAAAAATGATTTAATTCAATTCATTTGGCAGATTCATTTTCAATGTACCCGAAGGTCGTGGCAGACACGAGATCTGTGGATTTTTTATTTCACTACGTCGATGTGTATATGCTAAGGTTCAAAATTTTGTTTGTGATTTTCCTTTTAGTAATGCTCTAATACTGATGGACTGACAAAAATGCGCAGCTTAAACCGATAAATCTAGGAGCATAAAGGTAAGTACAAAAATTCTCTATATAATGAAGGTGGGCACTGTGGAAAGCATTTATTTTAGGCTTCTGTTTAAACTTACTTATTATTATTTATTGTACAAGCATTAAGAGATTTAAGCAAAACATAAAATGCTAAATACATATAAGTGGGATACGCCATATCCTGTTTTTTAATGTTGGGTAATGCATTTACGCATACCAGCTGCATACATACAGGTTACGTAGGACTCGCCGGCCAGAGAAGCCAGTAGGTACTACCCACTTGAACACAACAGCACCTCCCCCGTCTTAATGAAGCGTCGTAGGATCGCTTACACACTCAAAGTCGACGCCCCGATGGCATGTCTGCCGAAACAGACCACAACAACCATGGTGTTACTCTAACTATCCACTCAGTTGTCAGAGAAGTATAGGAGCAATCCGCATCAAACACCGTCCACCGAAGCCACCTCCCTGTGCGTTTCTTGGCTTCCCGCCCGGCTGAACTGCCGGACGCTAATGAGCCCCTCACCACGACAAGGTGAACGCACGTCGAGGGAGGGGGAGGGGGGAGGCTGGGTGGCTTGTATAGGCCATATCCCGAGCTAATTAAATAAAATAACAACCTTAATTTAATTTTAGTTTGATACTTACCAACAGAGGTCGCTATCCTTATAGCCAATAAAACTGTTTTGACAAAAGAAGTAAATATGAATAAGACGTCAATTGACCAACTTACTTAATTATAACTTACACGATGACTAATAGACGAGCCAACGATTAACTATATTACATATAGATATAAACAAATCATTGTGACTAAAGAAATCGAGGACCAAATGACGTTATATCCATACCGTGTCTCAAAGCAGCCCACGACGCGCATCACTACGTAATATGCCTCGGACTTTCATAATCCTTTCATTATCCTACTGAAGTTCCACTTGATTATGTACAATTTAGTTGTATTAAACAGGATATTAGTTTCATACAAGTTTTTCAAAAGTCTGAACATACTTGTTTAAGTATATACAATATGCGTATCTCACGAATATTATGAGAGAGTGAGTGTGTTGTTTATTGCTTCGCTTTGTAACTCTAAAAATGTTTAAATTTGTAAAAATGAATCACTGAGCCGCGGGCATGAATAGTTATAAAATGAACGGACAAGCTTTATTTCCTAATTTATTGAAAAATTCATTTCAATTCATTCATTCATTTAAACTACGAAGATTAGAATGGTCTTTTGACTTTTCATTGTTATTGCTTTTTAAGGGATTTCAAATGAAAACTTCAAGGAATATTTCCAAATGGAAGTAAAATATTCTAATAAACCTTGTTTGTGAGTAAAATAAAGACTTAAGTAACAAACAAAAGCTTGAGTAACAGAATTAAGAGATGAAAGAGTAATTCCGCTGCAAACTCATTACTTCCATATTATTTGCTTCTTTTTGTTTCTAGTGCAAGCTTGTTATACCGGAGCTCTGCGCTACCTCTACCTTACACAATAGTGTTATCAGGACACGGAATTGTAAAATTTATGTTCAGTTTTATTTAAATAGCATTGTCTTTGATTCACATTAATAAATATCTATTAATTGCATATCCCAGCTTTGCCCAGATCCATTTTCAATCGACTTTAAAACTGAGGAGGTTCTCAATTCGGCAATTTTGTTTATGTAGGTGACTCAGAACTCCGTCTTTTATTAACCGATTTGGATTTGGGATTTTTTATACTTATTACTAATAAAAGCGAATTTTAGTTTGTCAGTATTTACGTAAAAAATTGCATCAAACTAAATTAAAGAGCTTAAGCGAATATTTTATTAAAATATTTTCTTCTTACTTTGATACTACTATGCCTATACTAAACATGGAAAAATAAAAACTTAAAAAAAAAAAACAGTCGGTGCCATATACAATACCGATACAAATTAAAGCACACCGACTTCGAAAATAATTAATCTGATTAGGTATCTACGAGTATAGTAAATGAAAAGTACCAATCAGTTATTTTTTACTTATTAGTGTTTTTTTTGCAGTCGTTTTTTTTTAAGTTTTTTTATTACGAAATATATTGTTTAGCATACAAAGACAGTTGCAACTAACTCAAATAATTTTAATAAATCCTTACTTAGCAGTTATCTTCGTCCTTATTGGACAGGCCTGTAAAAGTGTTTAAGCCTCTCTAAATTCTAGCGGTTTGCTCTAGGGGATAGAAAATTTATGAGTTTTCATCACAGCGCTTGGTGAGGATCAAGATAAAGCAAGGACGGGTGAGTGTGTATAGTATAATCAATATTTTCATAGTTTAATTCTACACTGACTTATTTTAATGTCTTTTCTAGTTTACTTGTCATATTATTCTACCCCAAAACTTATAACCGACGTAGCGGTAACAATTTAGTCATTTTTATATATTTAATCTTAATATTATTTCAGTGAGTCGGCGGGCGTGCGGCCGCGCCGGGTGACGCCGGGTGATGCCGGGTGACGCCGCTCGACCTGAATTATTTAAGTGATGCCAGTTTTCGCACACTTTGGTAGCTGTTTTTATGAATTTATATTGAGTATAAAGAAGTAATATTCTTACTTCTTTATTAAATACTAGTTACTTAACCTTGCTCACTCGGATGCGCCCTAGATGTAATGCTTAAAAGGGTAAAGCTTAGTGAAGCATGATAGTGGTGTCAACCTGAGGACAACCCTCAGGCAAACTAAATTAGTGGCATTAGACTCAACTAATGATACTAATTTATTGAACTATTAACATCTTGGCTTTGCTTAGATATGAAATAACACACATACATAATACTAATGACTCACCCTCGCTTCGCTCGGGTTCGTCTCTAGGTTGCTTCCCCGTATAAACTTTCATCCCCATTTTCACCCTTTAAGTCTATCTATGTTCTTTCCAGGGTTTCAAACTATCTTCTTACCAAATTTCATCTAAATCAGTTCAGTAGTTTTGGAACTTATTCAGTACAAACAAACAAACAAAAAAAAATCTTTCTTCTTAATAATATTAGTATAGATATCACCCTTACAATAAATTTATAAATGATTCCCGTATTTAAGCCAATATAATATCTTCATTTATCTAACGCGTATACATTAATAGTACATAACTCATCAAAGTTTCCGAACTTGATCCACAATCAACTGAAACTACAATTAATTATAATCAAACGGACTCACAAAGAAATTCATAATCCATCCATAATATTAATATATTTATAATATTCTTACTTTTGTTCGTTTTATACATACATTTAACATCTACTGTTCACGGATTACTGTAAAGTGTTCGAAGTACCGAGCCCGAATAAAACTTATGAAACATTCACGAGTTAAATCCGTTAAAAACTTTCATTCATAAGTTATTACGTTTACATGTGTTTTAAAAATATGCACATAATACAGTGTCGATTTTTCATTATG
The DNA here is from genome assembly GCA_905404265.1 of Fabriciana adippe. NCBI lineage: Eukaryota > Metazoa > Arthropoda > Insecta > Lepidoptera > Nymphalidae > Fabriciana > Fabriciana adippe. Next base: position 18,733,844 of record FR989986.1, read on the forward strand.
TAAAAAAAAATCGGTCAAGTGTGAGCCAAAATCATTAAGAGTTTTGTATTGAAAATTCATATTATTTATTGCTTTTAATAATATTTTTAGGTTTTGTTTAGTTGTTAGGTTACCTGTCGCGTAACTTTCTATAATTAGCGACCAGCTATAATCGGTTCAAAAAAAAACATCCTTTTGAATGTACGGCAGATGATTGAATCTAAGCATTCAACTTATAAAAATATAATCTTTCGAGTTACAACTTACAACACTTAAAAATAAAATTATGGTAGTGGAATTGCAAAATACAATAAATTAATCACTCTGGAAAAGTTGACGGCCAGACTTCACCAGGCAAAGGCACAATTGACATTCGAATAAGATTGTTTCCTATACAAATACATTTATCCGTGCTTTTTGTCCCTATAGATGTCGTACAAACCATGGCGTGTCACTACTCAACACATATAAAATTCAAAGTTAATCAATATATTATGTTCTCAGCAAAATAAGTGCTTAGAATCGTCCGCTCAACCAACGCACATAAATCTAATATATTTAACATTAAATAATTCATCATTTCAATACAATTTGCATTTCCATTTCGTATTTGGTTTGCAATATGACAGCTAAGAGTCCCGCCGTGAATATTCATGTCGGAGGATCGTCACGTCCTGATTCCGGCTTCGTGACTCCGACCTGCCGCTCGGAGGACTCCAGTCAGAGGACTGCCCTCTCAACAAAATATATTCTTAAGGAGCGGCTTAAGAATCTAAACGAGACGTAAATAAAGAAAATTGTATTTTACAAGCAAAATGTTTTTAGCAAAATTTTGGTTTCTAAGCAGTTTTATAAGGTATTAATTCTCTACGAAGAAGACTAATTCATAGTTGTTTTAACAGAATGTTAATAAATATAAATAACATTTAATAATACAATCTATTTACTTTCAAGTAAAGAAACGTGGGCGATCACGAAGGTTAGATTTTAAACATTCAAGGCCTTCGGAACCTAAATGAAAACCGTAGTTGAATGAAAATTTAACTGCGGGAAGCGTGTGCTCTAAAGTAAACTGTCGAAAAAAATAACAGGCAATTGTGAATTATTAACAAACTAATATCTAACAACAGATTAATCTCAAGGGATTAGTACTTTTTGACAATTTTAAAAAGATACATCGACTACAAAATGGCTTTAAAAGCAACTACTGTACTTAAATACGTGTTGGAGAAGGTTTAAAGGTATTGATCTTATTTATTTAGTCCTTCGTCCCTAGCTTGGATAAAGTAAAATGGATATAGTATGTTATCCTTAAGAGATAGATATATGCCATTTGGGGGATATTTTGTAGACCTTTTTAAAGTGTACAATACTGTAGTAGGTACATTATTTTGATCTATCTCGTAGGGTTCAGCCAGCGTTGGCAATGTAAGCGCAAAAAATGTGTTTATTTACGACATCACATTAGAAACCTCTAAAATTATCAGTGTTTCTCTACTATATTATGCATGTATTATACATATAAACTTTCCTCTTGAATCACTCTATCTATTAAAAAAACAGACAGACAGCGGGAAGCGACTTTGTTTTATACTACGAGTATATAGTGATAATTATTAAAATTAGCTCAAAATAATCGGCGATGATATATTTATAAAATCGTATTATACGTAGTCTACTAAACTCCTGCATTATTATTATACCAGTATCCCATAAAAACATAAATGTGAAAATGGGAGCCAAGTTCAATATTAAGAATAATATGCTTGGTTGTTAACATTACCAACAAAATAATAGAGATCTAAATGGGTGCCAAGTTCTATAGATAATCCTGAAATTTATTAATAAGAACATATTTGAGTTCAAAACTTGGCTAGTTTTTCAAATCAGTTCAGTATAGCAAGTTTTTAGAAGAGTGAGACATGTTGATCTTACAGTATAAAAACTGTAACTTGCGTATAGGATAAAGAAGATATAAGTGATTTACCGAATATATGGTAACATGTATGTAAAAACTAGCCAAGTTAAATCTTGAACTCAAATATGTTCTTACTCGTATTAATAAATTTCAGGTTTATCTACAGAACTTGGCACCCATTTAGATCTCAATTCTGTTGTCGGTAAAGTTGACAACCACGCATATTCTTAATATTGAACTTGGCTTCCATTTTCATATTTATGTTTTTGATAGGATGACATGACTCTTTTAAAGAAATTATTATTTCTAATTCCAAAGTGACTTGTAAATTCAATCTTTTTTTTTCAAAATTTTGCGATTATTCGTAAGTGGATAAGGCGGAATAGGAAAATGTTATCTAATCATCATGAAACCTTTTCTCCTGAGAAAGAAAAAGTTTTTGCTATTACTATGATTGCAATTGCTATTATATTTTAAAAGGCACTAGGTGTTACGCTATTGCTATTATGTTTTGGAAGGCGCAAGGTGCAGGCAAGATGTTGATAAATTTTTTTCTTTATATGCATACAATTATCCATCTGGAAGTGGGTTAGGTTTTACTACTATATGTCAGTCAGTCAGAGATAAAAATGCCGAATTTTAGACGTTAATATCTCAATAACCGTTTGAGCTGTATTTATGACATTGGGGATTCTAGTTAATTTAAGAGGATTTTAATAAATAAACCAAATTTCATGTGTTTATGTTAAATAGATTTTGAATTATTACGAGGTTAAAAGTGACTCCAAATGTTTCGTGTAAAATATACACACGGTGCTGCGTCGCCAGTTCCTTTTGGCTTGAACTTGGCTGGACACGCTACCACGTGTCTTTATTATACAAGTTTTATGCCAAATACATCAAACATTTGCTGTGTGAAAGAAGGGAATTACCAACAATACACATTCCGGTATCTACAACGAGCAAGAATTTTATTTGTAGGTAGTTTTCTGTAATTACATCGCATTTCGTTGCAATATATCGCACTGCCTTAACAAGAGGTTTAAATAAAGCACTGATCAATTAATTGAAACCGCGACCAATCACGTTATCGGTTTACACTCGACGGTCATTTGTATTCACACAAGCAAATAATTATTTTAATGTTTCCCTTCCCACTGTAGAGTGCGGCGGCGAGGGACGCTCTTTTGCGATACAGGATTTAATTAAAAAGCGAAAAAATATAACTGCTCATTAATATCTCATTACTGGGCAGTCTTTTATCATTAACAAAGTATGAACAAATAAAAAAAGCGATCTTATTTTACTCATCCATAAAGAAAGCGATCATATTAAGATTCTAAAATGTACTTTAATCAATTAAATTATAATGAGCCCTTTTGAATAATATATTTAAAAAAGATAATCCCTGAAAGCGGTATCGATGAGTGAGTCGAGAGAGCTGAGGCAAAACACTCGATGGTTGCTGTATTAAATGTTGAATTACAGCGGTTTTTAATAACATAATTAGTATAAATGCGAATGTTTGTATTTTTTTTACTTCAAGTGAAAATTCAGCCGTAGGTGTACACTTAAGACACTCTTATTTACTTTATCAGGATTTACTATATATTTTTCCCGTAAAATCCTTCTCAAGCGTGTGAAACCAAGAATTTTGATAATACCTTATATTATAGCCTAGGTTCTGTGTGCCGCAGTAAAATAGTAACAGTAGTGGCTAACCTATAAGTATGTGCCGGACCTGGTCAGGCAGATTCAAAATTGATCGAAGGAGTTAATCTGTATTTAATGTTATAAATGTGAAAGCTTGTGAGTATGGATGTTTGTTACTCTTTCACGCCAGAACGGCTAAATGGATCTGGATAAAATTTGGCACATTGATAGATTATAGTCTGGAATAATAGATAGGCTACTTTTTATCCCGAAAAAATGTACGGTTCTCGTGGAACAGGTTTGGTTTTGTTCACTTAGAGGTGAATCCGAGTGAAGCGAGGGTAAGCCGCTAGTATTTTATAATCTTCAAGAAAAAATGTCTGCCGTAAACGTGGAATAGTTACTTTGAAGTCATCTCGTCGGTGTGTCTTTTTAATACTATTTTTTTCAACAAAGACCATAATATATTATTAACAAAAAAATATTGTCCATTTCATTAATTCTCAAAGTAGAAAGTCCAAAGTCCCATTCTATTAAGATAATAAAAAGTCGATAGAAGAATAGCGTACATAAAAATTTATTGCTTCTGATAGCATCGCGACACGACTCTTACAAATTGATATGGAGAGTGTCGAGAAATATGTCCCAAATAGTTTTATCCAAGTAAAAGGATATAAAACACGCTTATATCCTCCTAAGCCCCATACGTTACAGTCAGCCCCGTGCTGATGTATCTAATGTATTGCTACCGGAGATGTTACGAGCGCACTCTGCGCACTATCTGTATAGGAACTAAGGTGTTGGATAGTATATTACTATTTCTTTACCGTAACGTATTAATTTGTTTTTTAATTAGTATGCTTAGAACTTCGTGTTAAGTTGAAATCCATGAAATAGGTACATTATAGACGACACGTTTGGTTCAAATGTAATTGTATAATTTGGCTCAAATAATTTGTAGTGACCCTACTTGCGGTGCCAGCGGTCGCGGATTCGAGTCCCGCTAGGAGCATTTATTTGTATGTGTGTACTCCAGTCATGGGTGTTTATATTTATAATACGTGTGTATTATAAATATATACATGTGTAGTGTATCAACTAGTTGGTATCCATAACACAAGCCTCGTAGCTTACCATGGAACTAGATGGTAATGTGTGTAATGTCCCATGATATTTACTTATTTATTTATTTATTTAATATATTATGCGAAGATTGTATCTTTATATGAATACTGTACGTTTATTATCAAGTTTGGTTAATGCATAGCTAGACTGTGTCTTTATGTAAATCATTCAACGCGTAGAAGAATGCTAGGAGCTTGATATAGTGGTTACTCCTAAACTAAATATAAGATAAGAAAGGACGATGGCATGATTGATGGAAAAGGGATGGTTTTCTCGACATTGCACTTAAGTACTTGGAATATTTTACAATAAGCTTACCAAGTAACGTACTTATAACATTTGATATTGATCTTGTTTTAATTGATTTAAATTAAATAATCTATTGATTAAAAAATTTAATAGATTGGTTTGTTTATTGAAAATAATCTCACACTGTACACGAACACCTTCCACCTAATGTACATATAACTGATGACCTATCATTGTAACTATGTCTAACTCAAAGAAAATAACTAGGATCTTAAATACAACCCAAAAACTGGCTCTCGACTCGATATAAATGCAAATTGGAGGAAACATAAACAGATTTAGAGAAATATTAATGTACGTAAGGCCTTCACTCCGCGCTACCTCGCTACTCCTCGCGCCCCGCGCGCACTACTGTAACTCTCCGCAAATGTAGTATGTATGAGAGGATTTTGGTCAAAATACTACAACTGAATAATGGACAATAATAACTAATAATTCAAAAACGTAAAAAAACTTTTCAAAAAACACTTAAACCGCCCTGAACAAACAATTATTTTTCAAATTAATGTTAATAAAGTAGAGATTAGTTAATAGAGTTAGCAAATAAAAGACGTCGCAGATTGATATTTCCATACAACGTTTATAGGCGGGATTTTATTTACCACAAGGTCTCACAGCCAGCATCTGACAGTCCGGAGAGGATGGGAAGTGCTACGATATTTCATAATTTCCTCTACTGTATCATTCTTACGGACAAAAGTGCTTTTACTTTATTTTATTTATTTTCTAGTATTTTGATTATAATTCTTTAAGGCTAAATGTTTTCATTTATAACTATATATATTTATATAACTTTCAATCTAATTTTGTCAGTTTGTTTTGCATACTTCTAAGCAAAAGAGTAGTGACATGACAATGACATGCAAGTTTAGATAGCCACAAGGCGTCGCCACCGTCTCGTCGCAATCATTAACGTCATTGAATTAAAAATCATCGCTGTGTAAACTTCATCGGCAAACAAATTAATTGAGAGACCAAAATACTGCAATATCTTCGTTATTTTTAATTGTTAATCGACCTCGACCTCGGGGCCAGCGTTTATAAATAACGTATAAATTATTTTACGTCGTTCGAGGAAAATATGAGTTTAAAACCTTTATGCCGTTTAAATTTTATTTTAAAATTACCTGAAATAAAAGAATCATTTCAGTCGGTACATATATTAAGAGATATTTTTAAAGATTCTTAATAGGTATTATGAAGATCATTCACGCTATTTCCTGTCACATCCTAAGCGCGATGCAAGGCAGTAAAAATCAGGCCATTCATTGTAATTTATATTTGAGTGATGTTTGAAACGTAATAAAAATCAAATTAACAATTTTGAGATTTTTATGACTTTTTTCTGCATTCAAGGAAAGACAATTTGAATTAATTTTTATTGTAGATTATCCTGGATTATAAAAATAATTAACGAATGCGGAATGAACGCCTGACTCGCACACCGAGAATCTCATTTTATTTCCATTTATTTTATTGACAGCATAATATCACATACCACAATGTAAAAATCCAAACAATATCAGCCATTGCTTTTAACGAAAACGCTGTCAAATGCAAGGGTTGTCAAGAATACCAATATTGATGGCGAACGGTTTCAAAATTAAAACATTGTATTGCACCTATTAACCCTAAAGCCGGTTTCCAACTGTCATATAAAAGTAAGTATGAGAGTCGCCGGATGCGCCTCACCCGCGTCTCATCTCACACGCCCCGCACGATTGGCCTGTCTAGACATCTTCATTAGACCAATGAATGGACAAGTAAACAAAGTAAAATAAAAAAAATCAAAGTAGAATGAAGTATTTTTGTGGCTCAACAAGCATTGAACTGAAAATACCTGAAATTGTGCACAATAGAGCGGCATTAACTGCCGGCTAGAGTTGTAGAAAATATCATCTTTACTATCCAAAATAAGCAGTACACTAAGCAAAATGGGCAGTGGTAGCCCAGTGGTAACGCGCTCGCTTGGGAAACCGAATGAAGCGGGATCAAATCCTGGGTCTTGCACCTGGGTCCTGCGAATCATTTCCAACATTATTACCACTTGTCTTAACGGTGAAGGAAAACATCGTGAGGAAACCTGCATGTCTGAGAGAACCTAGCAAGTTTTCAAAAGACATGTGAAGTCCGTCAATCCACACTTGGCCAGCGTGGTGGACTATGGCCTGATTCCCCTCATACTGAAGGGAGGCCCGTGCCCAGCAGTGGGACGTTAAAAAGGGCTGAATACATACATACATACATCCAAAATAATGGAAATGGATAAAATCTTACTTCAAAAGGATTTTCAAGAATCTTGTCTACATGCGTGCTTTAGGAGTACGTATTATATGACTGAAAAATGGTAGCTATTGTCCTGACGCGAGGGCGGGCGGACGGCGAGGCGGCACGTCGCGCGATCACGCGTGTCGTTCTAATTAATGCCCTATTAAACACAACCGTTTGCTAATATAGTTGTTACAACAACATACATATAAACATTAATTAATTAATTACATTATGTTATGTAAATCGTTGTGGTAAAGTGATACAGTATTTGGAAACAGTGACCAATCACGCAGCGCCACAGCTGATATTCACTCCGATCTATTTCCGACTAAACTCAGCTTTTTTACCTCGCACAATATAAAACTTGACGTTTAACTCTAACAAATCAATTATTAATATTTATTGAATATAAACAATTGTTTTCCAAAGGAAACTCATTAGAAATGCTAATTATAATTAGTAAAATAAATATGCTTCATTAACGTTGCGGAACTTTGAACAAATTTATCGAACATTTCACGCGTGTTTGTTAGAACTCCTAAAGAAAAATATACTTCGTTTCTAATACCAACATGAGTCATATTGGTAGGTGAAACAAAATTTGCTTTCAAGATATTATTTTTGTATTTTCGCAGATTTCTTCGCAGTCACATACCTGGCATCTTCAGGTCATTGCTTCATGTAAAGGGTCTAACAGTTACTGAAGGCTATATTAAAGTAATAAAAGCGCTCTTAGGCGAGCGCGTTTTAAAGGCAATTTTGCCGAGATGCTCAAACACCGCGGCCAAGCCCACATTACAGGTTACACCTTCATAAAACCGAGGTATTTCTTATAAGTTGCAAATGATTCGTGAAATTGAAACGGATAACTTTGTAATAGCTAGCAGGAATGTAGACAATATACAGTGTTGTTTCATAATGATATTTTAAATCTGAAAGTGTGTTTATACGTCCACCTCTCACTCAGAAACGGAATAGTTGGGTGGTTGATTAACATGGCATATTAGATTATGGATTTTTGGTTCCCGACGTTTCGAATGCTTTACAGCAATCATAGTCACGGAAGAGACCCTCTGATAGTCTCCAGAGAGAGAAAGAGAGAAACGTCGGGAACCCAAAATCAAAATATATCCGCGAAAAAATCTGAAAAGATAGTTTTATTTTAAAATATCGCATTAATCTAAGAAAGCTTTACATTAAGTTAACTTCTTGACTGATGCGATAATAAATTTTCGTTATATTTAACTTCCTTGTAAAATGGATGAGATTCTTTATTAAGTTTGTAATATCGTTGTGGGAATTTTTTTCGCACAAACTAATTTAAATGGATTGCGTACAAATAAGCAGAAACAAGTTTTTTTTTTCACTAAGATTCTCTATTTCGAAAAGTAGGTACTATATATGTTTATTATTTTTTACAAAGTAGACGAAGGAGATCTGTTAGAGTAACATTACTCTCATTCACTCTAGCCGACCTATAACACCAGAGCCTCAAACTTAATAAAATACATATTCTGGATGAAATTCAGTTAAGCTAAAAATTAATTTGCGGTGAAGGATAAATCATAAAGAAATCTGCATGTCTGACAGCTATGATGCTAACTAGTTTTTCTCTTTGTATATTAACACACAGCACCATCTAGTTCCATAGTATGCTACGAGGCGAGTTATAGATACCAGATAGTTGATACACTACATATATAAAACTTTAAATACATACATATTATAAATATAAAGTTTTGGAAAGATATGCGAAGCCCGTCAACTAGCATTTGGCAATCTTGCAAGAAGGATTAGGCCATAGTCCACCAGACTATAGGCTAATACTCTCACATCACGCGCTCACACCTCACAATAAACTAAAAACAATTTCAGCATTATACTATCTTTTAGATTAATTCCACGAGAACCGCTTAATGGATTGGGATGCAAAAAAGGAGAGTGATTCCTACACAGACACGATATAAATATGTAAGTATATGGAAAATATTACGCAGATACACAGAAGCAAGGTTGCAGGAGGACAAACTAACAAATACGCTTTTCCAATTAAATGTTATATTAAAATCATTCTCATTAATGCTAACAGATTTTTAAACACAGAAATTTTATGTTAACTAAAATGAGTCTCTAAGTATGTAGTAGTCAGTAACTATCTATTCGGATAAATAAAATTGAAGTGTCTGTGTGTAATGTCAAAATAACAGCTTTATACTAAATGCATATGGAATTATATACGATACCTACTTATAAGAAAACTCAATTTTTAAAATTTTTGTCTGTCTGTCTGTTTGTTCCGACTAATCTCTGAAACGGTTAAATAGCTGATATTATAAGGAGTAACTAAGGCAACTTTTATTTTAGAAAAAGCATTAGGCTTTCGCTCAAAAAAATTAAAACGTACCTAGTGATACACCCGAGCGAAGTGAGGGTGAGTGGCTATAAATAATATAGCATAATGAAAGTTTACTAACTTCCGGACAACTTCCCGATCATATCATAATTATCCACCCTGTGCGTTTCATCGAAACACAACAATTACCATCCACTGACAACACCTACGTGAGAGATGCGCGGGACAAAGGCCGTGTTCAAGATAAAGCGCACGCATTGTTCTCATGGATGCTGCAACAAAAGGTAAGTCAGCAGAACGAGCTCCACGCAACTGGCGAATGGTTATTCACATATGGACTCATATGATTGTCAATATTTTTGACCTGGGACTCTTAACTAAGGCGTCTTGACCTGCACACGAACTAGCAAGCCACACAACGAAACAACTTTGAATAGACAGTATGTAGCCACAACAGTTAAAAAACAACCATGAACATTTATACTTAACATGAATTTATTTGAAAAATAAGGGAAAAGGGAAGAGCAAGGGAAGTATGAAAACAATTAGGTGTAATAAACGCACTTCCCTGGGAAAATATATATTATGCTGTATGAAAATACTCTGCGAATTTATCTGTCGAGTAAAGAGAGTGTCGCACTTTGCAAAGCCACACATCAGGCGAGTAATTGACACGTGACACAGTACTGTGACCCCGCGCCGCCTTGCGCCGCCCCGCACCGCCCCGCACCGCCCCGCACCGCCCCGCGCCGCCCCACGCCGCTGCACGCACTTATTAGAGCTACAAGCAATCATCATCATCAACGTAGTACTCTCGTCATGATCACTTTCTTTGTTTTGCTTTTTTATAGTAGAGGATGAATGTGAATGCCGTTTTAATAAAAGTTTTGTAATGTGTTAAGATCGATAAAGATATTAAAGTTACCCTCAGTACGTGTTCAGTAGCGATACTTACGACCTGGTATTGTCTGCATTGTGAATAATGTAACATTTATATGATCAATTCAAAAATTTACAACTGCGATACAAAATTCATATTGAATTCGCGATCTCCAGTGTAATAAATAGACAACGCCAGCGAAACATGACGTACAACGATTAACTTTCAAAAAAATATGTTTGTTAGTGTGGAAAAAAATTAATATAATATAAGAATAAATAAAGATTTATCATAGCTATCCAAGATTTCGTTTCAAAGTAACCAGAACTGTTATTGATTGATTATATTAAAATTTCAAAAGAAGAACACCCAAGAAAATCAAAACTGAGCGTGCCTATATGCTCATAGTAAATAAGTAATGTGGGACGTTGCAACAAGTCCGTACCAGCCCTCTAAATATTTACCGCGCAATAGCAAGAGCGGGCAGCCGGCGTGTGTGCACTGTGCAGTGAAACTGCTCCGAAATATCCTCTCAGATTGAAATAAAAATCTGAATAATGGAAAGAGTCCAATGGCTCTTTTATGTTTTCAAGAGTCGCTCTTTTGGCATAGTGATTACATCTAGTAGATACTAGACGTATGGCAGTGCATTTTTTGTCCTTAAATAAGCTTATTTAAACGTATATATATTTACTTTAATACACAAATAGCCCGCACTTATTTTTTCGAGCAGTTTTACTTCAACACCCATAAAAGTATTGTTTCATGGGCAAGCCTTGCCACCCCTTTTCAACTCTTTAGGAATGAGATTTTAAAAATTCTAATTAAGTGGTTACTTATGTCGTTATAGAAACACGTTGTCAAAATTTCTACCCTCTAGAGTCTAGATCTAGCCTGGATTAGTCGTTAGTTCCTAGTCACACACACGAACCGTTCCTGCAAAAAATTGCGATATGAAAATATCCCATTGCTATAATTTAAAAGCAGATAACGTCCGGTCTACATAAATAGACAAGTCGCAAGCAAGATAACTGATTAACTCCGTTAAAATAGCGGGTAATTTCGTATATGTTAAGCTCTGACTCACGCTCCTATAAACCCGGCCAAAACATGATTAAATATTTGTTGAACATAAAAAGGTTCATTAACCAGCACTGAGCGTCCTAACCAAATAAATAAATTACAAACAAATGTTTCTAGAACAATACTAACAGATGATTTTTTCTTATCTGAACCTTTAATACTTGTAAATAAGTGGGCGAGCCCATAATGGAAAGGTTGAAATCGTAGGGATTTACGATACTGCGAGGTTAATTAAAGGACGTTTCAAAATTATAAGTAGATTTTATAATATTTGAAAAAGAGAATAGACCCTTGAGTCAGCGAGCATGTGTACATAATATTACATCATTCTAATCCAAAATTTAATTTTGCTTAAACTTTTCTAAATAAGTAAAATGTAAATAATTTAAAACAGAAAAGCATGGAATTTCTACTGAACAATCCTCGATTCTCTTTCTATCGGAACGTTATATTCTATATAAATATATTTATAGCAAGAACAGGAATTTTAATGAGAAGTACAAACGGGAGGGAGGCTCGCGAGATTGCTTCACACTCGTGCGAACGTAACGAAAGCGAGTTTAATTAAACAGATGTGTTGCTCCAAGCCGTAATTATGCAAACTGCAGAACACATCCAGCGCACTGGACACGTGTGGGCGCGACCGATCGATGGCGTCAGTCTAAGGAACTACTGAGATTACTACTAATACGTTACGGGCTTGTCCTAGTTATGATTTTTTTCTTTTATAAGACCACGCTATCCATAGCTATAGGGAGTGTATATTATAGCGCGGAGACGAATCATATTGCGCGTGGAGTATGTGTAACCACCTTTCTTGCTTTCTGGTCGGTATTTACACCAAAAATAATAAATAAAAATGGCATGTCTGAAGCTTGCTTAAAATCCTAAAACAGATATCAACGTGTGAAAATTAACAAGAACACAATCGTAATCGTCGGGTTTTTAGCAATAGTGTGGATATTGAACGAATCTTAGGTTTTAATAGGAAATCTAACGATTTACTATTGTCTGAACCAACAACCGATGTAAGTAGGAATTACATGTGTTTATCCTTTATCTATTTGTTACGATTTTTATTTTGTAACATATATTTTTATTTCATGGTATAAAAATAAATAATCGGTATTCCTCTTTATACATATGCACACTGTACAGTATTTTTATAAAACGCAATCTAATGGATGCTTCGTGTCCAACAGACTAACATTAAAAATGAGAAATGTCAAAGGCACTTAATGTAATAAAATGAATTCAATCTCGTATTTGTCCGTATCTCGGCGGAGTGTCCTCGAGTGCAATTTGCAGCAGGAAATGGCGTATTGAATATTTCTTCACTATTTTTTTTTTTTCACTTTCTTCAGCTCTCTTTTATAAGGTTAAAAATTCAAAAACCTTTCGAAATGCTTATGATTATTATTTTTAAATATTTTATGTATAATTTTTTATTAAGGAATTATGATTCCTTCAAGATTCTAACGTTTAAGAGTGCAACCATGTCGACAGTTAAGACTTACATACATATGTACATAAATCATTAATAATTGGCAAACCGCAAAAAAAATTGTTAAATTCATCATAGTTCGGAGTTACGCAGTAACATATAAGATTACTAGCAAAACCCGCGGCTACGCCCGCGTTCAATCTACAAAAAAACTCTTTGGTTTTATGTAAAAATGGGGGGTGGGAGTAGGAGGGTAAAAAATACTTTACGACATATTCTAATACCTACCAAATATTAAAAAAAAAACATTAAAATCCGTCAAGTCGTTTCGGAGGAGTGCGACCACAAACACCGTGACACGACATATTTATGTATTAGATTAGTTAAATACAAATAAAAACATTATATTATACAATATTTTTAACACAAAATCGTAGTACAGTACTCACATATAACTACAAAAAATATTAGATCTGAATAGCGTCCTCGATAAACAACTTCAAAATAAACAAAAATATCGGTATTGTGTACATAATCATAGAACCTTCGAAATATTTGTTTATTATTTTACCTAAAATGAATTGTTTTGCGGCGGTTCTGTAATATTATACAGTATAAAATATTATAATCTTATTAAATTCGTTCAATTCCAACTCAGTTCCATTTCAGACGTCTGGTTTGGCGATTTTGATAGTCGCGAAATGGTCTTTTAAAGATTTAATTATTTTAAATGAGTATTTTTTTTTATATCGCACGATATTGATCTGTAAAAATGAGTCTTCAAAATTCTATGATAAATCGTGCTTAGTTTTTTGATTGCAAAAACCAGAAAGCTCTTAACGGCGCCGCCAAATTAAATTTTTAACGAACGGCGTTAGGCGCCCGGAGACTCGGACCGCTGTTACTCGTACCTGTCGAGAGCTACATTTGGCATCGACGACATCGTTACTGTGTGTTGCTCTTAACTGATAACTGTCAGTAATGGCGTCTACTTAGATGTATTAGTTCTCTGTTCTCACAAGTACTTACTTCGTATAAATAAATTAAAATAATATAAGTTTTTTTTTTAGATATTATTCACTTTTGACAACATACGAGATTGTATAAACAACAAAAATGTTACCTTATTTAAATCAGCTGCACTGCACATAAAATGTAAATGTAAGGTGGACTCAATTTTCCGAACTTAAACGTAAAGTTGGTCCGTTGTGCGTCTTGAATCCTGGCTAATCTAGCCAGCCCAGCTCCGCCCAGAAGCGCAAAAGTTTCCTGGGAACATCACAGGCTTCGCGGAGCGACCTCACTGCACATTGCACACAAGTATTTGTTTCATATTATATTAATCACCAATAAAAAACAGAGAGTATAGCTAATTCCTAAAGTGAATCCGCAGCCCGCCTCGATGCCTCATTTATACTTTATGATTAAATTGAAAGGATCTAAAAATATTTACGCATTGTGATAGCCTAATATATAGAAATAATATTCTAAAAATATCAAGATAAAATGACGCGATTCCAATAAAACATAGAATTTTAATTTAGTCTGCCTCTCTCTTCGCGCGTTGTAGTGATCAAAGCCTTTGTCTCTCATCCGAATCATAATATAAAGAAAAAAAAAACAATATTTTATTTGACTTTGGTATCGTAAAATAACAATATGAGTTCAAGAGCGGGCAGCTATTTTGAAATCACAGACATTTTGATTTTATTTACAAGTAGGTTTATATAACCATAGGAACGCAAATAATGAGGCTTTACAAACTAGCAGAGTTTTATTTTTAATACAAACTCGCCAGCAGCAGAAATGAGCGCGGATTAAGCGCCAAGCAATAACTCACTCGCTATCGAGCAACGCCCGCGCGAAAAATAAATTTGATTCATGTCACTATTAATGCGATTAAACATATTAACTTTACACTATATAATTATGAATATTTAATTAAAGTGCCGTGAGCGTAATAGTCGGTTATTACCTTCTGGTTTAATAACCATTGTTTGCATAGTGACGTCATTATGTATAGACCACCGTGCACAATGGTAGCGTGTTGCGTATCCTCTGCCTAGTGGTAGCTGGGAGTTCAAAGTTGTATCAATATTTTTAAAATAATATGTTCGCTCTTACTGTCTGTCTAGATATTAAGTTATTTAGTTTTTCTAATATACTTAATAAAATTACCTACTATATCATTTCTCAAAATATTTTCTCCTATTTTGGAACATAACAATTATAGCACACAATTGCTAAAAATAAAATTGTTTGCTTGATTTTTGGTATCTATGTGAATTTAAACTAAATTTGAAACAATTGTACGGTTTGAAAGCTTAAATAATAATAACATTGCAAAAAAATATATTTCAATGTAGATAGCTCCTATTTTTATTTCTATTCATGTGATTTCAAACGGTATCTATAAAGCACATGAATTCACCGGCGATGATATTTCTACTTTGTTACGATACAAAACGAGTGCGCTTTGTCTGAAAAATATCAAGACGCCTAAAATGCAACTCATCAGTATAATTATCCGGTCCAATTTAAAGGCAAGCAAAGACTGCGCCAATGCGCTTGCCTTTTCGTTCTATGGCTCCTCTCACTTTCGACTTTGTTTTAACTATGAATGAACTACTCTTTTACGTTTTAAGTTCAAAAATTTCAAGTATGTTAATATCGTAATATTGTGTTCATAAAGTTTGTTTTTTTTTGAAAATAAGATGGTGATTTTTTTTTTATATAAGAATTATCCATTCTACATAACTTTGTTTGTATGTTATAGTACGTTAAATGACTTCGTAAAAAAATTAACAGACGAGTAGGAACGACACTACTTGGGGACAGGAAAAGAATCGTTACCCGCCGCCAAATTCACATAAAAAACTCACCCATTAAACGCAAAAGCGACGAATAATTAAATATTTTTGGTGACCCAGAATCTCATTAAAATAAATATATATATTACGCGCTTGATTTATATAGTAGTAGTAATATAATATCAGTTGACATATATTTTTTAAGATATCCATGACCTATCCATATACGATTGTGTCTGAAAAAAATTGCTGTCCATCTAGTTGAGCAACTTAACATATGTACATTTTAACCGGCTATGCTTCAAAAGATAAAACAAAAGGTAAACGTAAGTCAGTAATGAAACCTGAACCCTAAAAGTACGGAACTCTAAAAGCAATAAAAATAACACATGAATTACCTGTAACACGTACAAGTATACGTATACAATATATCACGTGTCATTCCCGATCGTATTCAGTACAACACCCGCTTCCATACTCGTTACACCAAACCGTAACTCGATTATCCCCTCGTATCTACGTAACACGCTCGTAATTAGATACTCGCTTGATATTGGAAAGAAGAGCTAATTGTTCGCGAAGGCCGAAGCGATGCCCGACTCGAGACTCTCATGATTGCCAATATCCTCGCTCTCCCCGAGGGAACTTTTCGTGTGTTAAGCTATTACACACGGAAACTGAACATTAGTACTGGCCTGTGATATTACTAAGCTAAATACTAAAAAGCAAATGTTCCTTTGGGATATTAATAATATATTGCAAAATTCGCTCAAGCCGATCAGAGTTTGTCGAAATGAAGGCATGTCATAAATGAAGTAACAAGACACGATATCATCCGCTCTTCCTTTCAGATAATATTTATTTGCTATTTTTATTATAATATAAAGTGACACTATTACAACTGCGTCTTGTAATACTCGTATTTTGAACTGGTAGATATTGTTTCAGTGCGACGTCGTTTGTAATGCTAATGAGAGCTGTCGCACGGCCGCGCCTTTTCTTTCCTTTGTACTAGAATCAAAAGGCGAGAAATTTGTTCAGTTGTCCGCCAAGACTTCAGCGCTGCCTCGGCCGAGGACACAACTTCTGCAGAATTTAATAATTCATATTCAACATTTTAAATTGTTTCCACCGTCCTCAGTTTTGTGCTCATTTAATAGTTCACGTCTGTTTACCGTTTATAATTGAGTCTTCTCAGAAGTGTTAAATACTCGTACGATACTACTTTATTATTTAGTGATAAAATTTCAATATGAAACAAAATCACTTTCATATTTTTATATATAGATAATTTAAATGAATCTTACTAACATTGTAAATGTGAAAGTTTACATGTTTGGATGGATGTTCGTTACTCAATGACGCCAGAACGGCTGAACGGATTTGGATGAAATTTGGCACAGAGATAGGTTATAGTCTGGAATAATACTTTTTATTTCGGAAAAATGTACGATTCCCATGGGATAGACTTGTTCTTCCAGAGGCAGACCTGAGCGAAACAAGGGTTAGCCGCTTATATTAATATAATCTTGACAGTTATTGGATATATTATAATGCGTACGAATACCTAGTGTGCCTTCAGTTGCCCTTTCATTTTATACTATAACCTCATATTACAATTATAAAGTAAATTAAAACTGTACTTTTGCTAAATGTATTTTAATATTTTCTGCAATATTTTTTAAAAAGTAAATACTTTTTAATATATACTAGATATAAAAAATACCTAATAGAATAAAGTACGTAGTAGTTACTAAATTATTTTTAGAATGGAAATTTACATTTCATGACCAAACTCACATATGTAACCTCTTTATAATGCTAGTATATAAATCTCACGTTTGATACAGATAGATACCTATACCATTGAGAGTGATTTAAAATCTAAGGTAGCAAAATGATTGAAGGTAGTTTATTTCCACTCTAAGTCTTGTAATCCACTCGTCGAAGCCGCGGTCGCGTGACTGATGTCCTCATCGTTCAGGATCAAATAGGCTATTATTATGTCCTTCTTTTGCTCTTGACGCCATTACGTACTCTCTTTCATCGATATCTCTACATAGAGTACTTATAGACGAACCGTGAATAAATAAGCTTTTAAAGATATTTAAAACTTTTATCCTGGCGCTGTGGCATTCGTCCAGTTTATACTGATAATAAATATCTATTCTATACATATAATAAAATTGTAACTAAGCCGTATCTGTACATTAAATATTTTTTGGAAAATCTTATTGAAATAAACATTATTATCGATATAGAGGCAGAATCTATAGTTTTTAGAATTTTTGTCTGTCTGTCTGTCTCTCTGTCTGTCTGTCTGTCTGTCTGTCTGTCTGTTACCGCATCACAGAAAAACCACTGGAGGGATTTTGATGAAATTTGGTATGATGATAGCTGGTTATCCGGGTCAACATATAGGATACTTTTTACCGCGGGAAAATATCTCATTTCTGAGAAAAAATACAAAAATTGCAATGTAAGAGTATACTAATATATAAAACCTAAGTATTTAGTTTTTGGGCATCTGAACGCGGGCGGAGCCGCGGGCAATGCTAGTATTAGAATATATTGGAACATTAACACACAGCACCATCTAGTTCCATGGTAAGCTACGAGGCTTGTGTTATGGATACCAGATAGTTGATACACTATACATATATAACTTTAAATACATACTTATTATAAGAATAAACACCCATGACTGGAGTACAAATATTCGTGCTTATCACACAAACGAATGCCCCCGGCGGGACTCGAACCCGCGACCGCTGGCACAGCAAATAGGGTCACTACAAACTGAGCCAAACGTGTCGTCAATAGTATCGCAGATTTGATTTATGATATTTTTAATGTTCCATACCAAAAGGGTAAAGACTTCACTCTCCGTCCGTCTGTCTGTCTATCTATCTGTCCGTCTGTCACCAGGCTGTATCTCATGAACTGTCATAGTTAGACAGTTGAAATTTTCACAGATAATGTATTTCTGTTGCCGCTATAACAACAAATACTAAAAAAATTTATAAAATAAATATTTAAAGGGGCTCCCATACAACAAACGTGATTTTTTGCTCGTTTTTCCTCGATATTGATAACAGCAACAGATAGACGTTTGAAATATTCACAGAATATTTAGTTATATATTCACTTCAAAAATAAATAATTAAATTAAAATAAAACAAATATTTAAGGGGGGCTCCCATACAACAGACTTGATTTTTTTGCCGTTTTTATAGATAATGGTACGAAACCCTTCGTGCGCGAGTCCGACTCGTACTTGGCCGGTTTTTTTTATTTGACTAGCTTTACTATTCAATCATTGCTCCCTCACCTCCTCTTTAATACTTAAAATTATATATGTTTCTCCAAATTAGGATCTACGTAACTACGTTATATTATTTAAATATAAATGCAAGTAAAAGATGCTAAAGTATTAGTTACAGTAGAATTTATATTTTTATTGTCTCAGCTCATTTCTAGATAAAAAGCAATAAACACTTTGTTGGTGATGCGCTACGACGCGGCGGCTATTCAGGAGTCGTCCGTGCCTGTGATATAATATTCCACTTAAGTGTATGAATTGAGAAACGGAATTAAAATTATACTCCTCCGCGTTTAAATCCAGTTAGAGCTTTTAATACGACTCCCTCTCACCGCTCCACTCCCCTTCCTTTTCCGTTGGATTTCGTCCCCTGTAATATTTACTATTTCTTAGGTTGTCGGATCGCTTTTCATTTCCGCTGCAATTTAGAGGCGCATCACTATAGCTATCTAACACATTATAGCTATACCTAAAGTTAAAGTATTTTTAAACCTCGACGCCTGTGGTGTTACAAAACTCAACAGCCCTTCCAGTTGACGTTTATGTCAGTTTGACAGTCTGTCTGACAATCCGCGGAACTGAACTTATTTTTGGAAGGACTTCTAAAAGGAGGTACTCAAACTGTCTGTATTTTAATAAGTACGACGCAATTTCACCAACATTTGAAAAGCAATTTGTTTTTTTTTAATTCAAGCAGTAAGGGAAATAATTATATTTTTTATGTAATATTGAAGCTAGTGATATTTAAAAAAAAAATTAAAAAATTAAAAATATTTATGTTCCCAGTATGTAAAGATGAACAAAATTTAACTTCAAAACTATTTTTTATACTTTTAAGAAATAATTATGTGTTTTTTGAATTAAAATTTTGCTATTTTATTATTGTACTAGTGATTCCCCATACAAACTTTCATCCCCATTTTCACCTCCTTAAGGGATGATTTCTGGAATAAAAAATGTCCTATGTCCTTTCCAGGGTCTCAAACTATCTTCTTATCAAATTTCATCTAAATTGGTCCAGTAGTTTTTGAGTTTATTCGTTACAAAAATACAAAAATAGGAATCTTTACTCTTTATAATATTAGTATAGATCGATTCTTCCTTTTGGGTCAAAAATTTGACCGACATAAAAAAGTAGGAGGTATACATACAAGTACGATTATTTATTTATTTTTGTGTTTATGTTACCCGACATCTTCGCCTTGCCCAATATATATGATTTTTTTTAATAAATATATTCTACTTGAAAAGTTTTATAATTAGAAATAATGATTATGTATAATGTATGTAAGTAATCCACTTATATCTATTTATTAAAATCTTTTACAGATAGTTTATAACATATCCAAAGAAATGACAAAATTTTAACAAGTAATTCCGTAAGGTAAATTATTTATCTTCCGGTAAAATACTTGTACTATAATTTAATCACGTTTGTTGAGCGTTTACAGTAAAGACAGCAAATTAATTTCTGGACTAACATATCTTATTACTGTGTTTTTGCTTTAAAATTTCATTTTATTGCCATTATCGTATATTTTTAAACTAAAGTTGAAGTCCAACTCGAAGAAGTATTTCATGTATGAAAAGAGAGCAAGCATAAAGAAACTGCTCGTATTTGCATACGCACTGAATTTCCAAAATACACGATTTTTGTCATAAGTAATTTTGCAAACAAAGTAAATTCTAGCCAAAAAAACAGCAGATGATTTAGAATAACAAATATTGAACATAGGGAGGTAAGTAGTAGTATATTCCGAGCGCGGCGGTCCCGCGGCGGTCCTGCGGCATTCCCGCGACGGACGCGCTATTGAGATGAGATCCAGTTTGCAGACGCTCCGGGACATATTATATAAATAAAGCTTTACATTGTAGCACGAGAAATGTACAAGTGTTTATAAGCATTTTCGGTGTATGCTGTTTCTTAGGAAGATAGTTTTGATATAATACTCTTTGTAAGATATGGAAGGAAACTGCATATCTGAAAATCTAACTAGATTTCGAGAGAAAAGTGAAGTTCGGAAACTCACTCTGAACCCGCTTAGTGGAGTATGGCCTGATCTCCCTTGTACTGACGAAAGGTTCCCAGGCAATAATTTAGATTGAACGCTTTGCACAATATATGTTTTGTGTATAGATATTCTCTTTCAGAAAGTCCCAATTATTTTAAAATATAGACTGAATCCATAAAATAAATTAAAATTTCACATGTCAGCCGAACTATGACTCATAGTAGATAAGAATTAATTAAAATTTTGCAAAAATTTTATTCTCATTGCGGCGGCTGCGAACTCAAAGGTAGTAGAAATAAAATAGCGCTTGGCATCGTAGCAGAAACGTAGACCAACGGAGCCTGAAACATCGAGAGGTGTTATTAAAATATTACTCATCCGCACTTAGATCCGGTGGACCTTTTAATGCAATATTTCAACCCTCGCCCGGAACCGACCGCGCCGGATGTACTTTTCTATTTTGTTGTCTACCGGAAATTTAATATAATTTATAACCTGCCATTGCTCTGCTGCGACTCATATTCGCTAGTGTCTGACGTGAGCATGTTTTGGCAGTTTTATCATGCTGTTACCTTTCTATATCCTCATATAAAAATGTACAACTGTTTTCTTATAGTTTATAGTAAGTAGAGGTGGCCGGATACATTCCGGCAACAAGATGGAAGTCGCTGGAATAGTCTGATTGTGAACGCGGATGGTTCAAGACTGGTTGGCGTGAAACTATGTGTTGCACATGTCAAAATAAATATTTTAAATGTGAAAAAATATATATTTTATAAGTTCAATAATTAAATACTCAACTAAAACTAGCGCTAAATAATATAATAAGCCTTTGAATGTTTTGCTTCCATTTATGAACAAAACAAATATAATTATTATTAAAACAAATTTTACTGCACGAATAGATTGAAACCATAGCTTTATCTGCATTAATCTTTTAAATGTATATTTGCGGTGCGCTTTTCATAAAAATAATTTAACTTATTTTCAATAAAACCACAATACAATATTTGTAGAAATAATATTTTAACGCTGCTTACGATTGATTTTAAATTCTGCAACGTAACAGAGCTGAGAGTGTTAACGTTATATTTGTTTTTTGCGGCAACTCCGTTGCTATCCTATAAATATTATATGCTAGCGACTCACCCTCGCTTCGCTTAGTTTCGTTCCTAGGTACGTATCGACGCTTAGTATGGAATAGATTGTTTTTTCATTTTTTTTCGTGAATTTTTCCGATGCTTTAATAGTTATTCTACTATTCGGGGTGAAGACAAATCCAGCAAAACGAATATCATAAAAATCGGTACAGCAGTTCTTGAGTTATAAGTATTGTAATCATCCCGACTTTGTTTTAATATAAATAACTCAAACTCACTAACTCTAATAAGACTTAGGTAATAAGCTACATTTGAATTAAATAAAAACACCATATTAAAAGAAACTGTGATATTAAAAAGGCAAGACACTGGATACATGTTATATAATAATAAAATACAATAATTGTACGTTACACTATTCATTAGTATCTGCGCAGTGCACATGTTGCTTCACAATGTTTAACTCCAGAATTAATAGTAGACATAAATTTAGATTTAAGTTAAAATATTGAATTAGTTCATGAAGCTAGCGCTGTGAGTATATTTGCAGCTACCGTATACTATAATGATAATTAATTAAATTTAAAATTTACAAAACCCGTGACACTAAATAATACCGACCATCTAGGATTTGAAATTTATCATAGTGTATAGTGTTCTACTAGTCAAGCCCTTTCATTTGATACCCATATTGAGGGAGTTGTGAAAAAATATGTAATCCGCCATTTTGTGGCGGCAGCCATCTTGGACCGATTTTTATCAGACATAGCTAAGAACACTCCCGACTAATTCACCTTTGAAACAAAAAAAAATTAAAATCAAAATCAGCCCATCCGTTCGGGAGCTACGATGCCACAGACAGACACACACAGAGACACGTCAAACTTATAACACCCTGTCGTTTTTGCGTCGGGGGTTAAAAATATCTAAACGCAAAAACGGAACAAAATGACTACAAATCCAAGTCCAAACCAAAAATCGTAAACATTATAATCAGTGACCGTAACAGTATGATGTGGGAAGTAATATAATACTTATTAGGGTTAAATATTTTATTATTTTATATGTGTTAAAAATCTTAACTGAAACTTGGTGCGCGAGTTCGGCTCGCACTTGTCCAATTTATTGTTTGGTCATTACCCTTATATGTTCGTGAAGAGTTACAAAAGTATTTTAGTAAAAGAGATTGATCTGCAATAACCATAAAACGTCTATCGTTCGACGAATGACATTGGGAATAAAACTAGTCAGAGCTGGAGAAAGAATGATTCTTCGCTGCGAGATGAATGAGACGCGCGTGATCGATGCCCAGCCATTGTTCAGCGATAAAGACGGGACTGCACCGCGCGCTGGACTCGATACGTCTTTTCTACACGCTTGCAAATTATAGCAGGGACAGATCATTATAAGCACACTCAATTTAGAAATTGAGTTGTTTATATCAATGTTTTCAGTAATAATACCACTTGCAGTGAAGGAAAAGATCCTGAGGAAACCTATATTTCGTAGTGTTCCAAACGCATGTGAAGTCTGCCAACTTGTACTTTGTAGGTATGATGCAGTACGCCTATGGCCTCATCCCATTTGCTTAGGAGAGTGTGAGACCCTAAAAGAACTAAATTATTATTTTACTATATGATTCTAGCTGTGAAATTAATTTAGGCTCGCTCCGAGCTCGGTGCGCCCTCGGTATATACTCGTTATGGACTGGCTACATACTCGATATTCGATACGTATTTACTACACATAAGTACCTACGCACTCGATACGTCCTCGCTAAGTCCATACCACGCTCTCTGGGCAGGGCAAGGCCCACCGTACGTTTTATGTATTTCTTCATATTTTACATTCACTCATTCCACTATGTTATTAATTCTAATTTTTACAAAAGTGAAGTTGTAACAAATTATTTTCTTGTGTATATATAATTGAAAAAGTACTTAACGGAATAACGTAAAATAATTTCCTATCTACGTAATATTATAAATAAAAAAATTGGCTTGTTACTTAAATGAGGGGAAAATTCTCATTCGAATATAAACATACTAGCGACTCACCACCGCTTCGCTTCGGGTTCGTCCCTAGACAAAAATAAATCTATCCCACGGGAACCGTATATTTTTCCGAGATTATATATAGCCTATAGCCTTCCTCAGTTAACAGGCTATCTAATGCAAAAATAATTTTTCAAATCGGATTAGTAGTTCCTGAGATTAGCGCGTTCAACCAAACAAACAAACAAACAAACAAACTCTTCAGCTTTATAGTATTAATATAGATTATGTAATATCAATTTTAAAATGTGTTGTTCTTGTCTTAAAATAACCGTCAGTTATTTTGTAGCAAATACTCAGGAGGATACTTGTCGTTTACGCACTTTTGTACATTAAAGAACCTTACTTATGTGTGCTACCTCCGCCCGCCCCGCGCTGCCCCGCGCCGCCCCGCGCCGCCCTTCTGAATAATGTTTTTACGATATTATAACTTTTTACGACAATCATTACGTTCGGGCGTGCCGCATGGGCTCGTCAAAATAAATGGAAATAAAAGTATATGTTTTAACTTATTATCTATGTCAGTCAAGTTATTATAATATTTAAATGTTAAAAGGGATTTGCGGTTAATATATTTTTAAGTACATAAGTAATATAACAACAGACATAATATATTTAGCGATAGTATTGAATTGGCCCGCTTTTCAATATCTACTGATTATATTGCAAATAAGAGAGATATGCGGCACACTGTTGTTAGCATATAAATGTCGATAGGATTTTCACGTTTTGTTTTGCGTGTGTGTATGTAGTACACGATTATTAAAATGACACTAAATTTTTACAAAATTCTAATAGCTTTACTGACATAAGCCTGTGTGTCGATTATAAATTTAAAAAAATATATAATTAAAATAAGTAGGATAGCATGGGTAGGATTAAAATTACGACATAAATTTTGATTTAATTTGATATTTTATGTGTACGTTTCAATTTTCCGAACAATTATTATTGTTATTTGACTGAAACGTGCTTATTTCAGTTAGTATAACTCTCACCGTACAATGTGCCACTAGAGTTTCATAATATTTCCTTTACTCATCGATATGTGACGCTCATTTTCTTTTTACGGGATATTTTTACGAGCCTCATAACATTTGATTTGCACGTTACGTGTGTTGTAAATGCTCCATCAAACACTTTGTCGCCGCCCGCGCTCGCCGCCCGCGCTCGCCGCCCGCGCTCGCCGCCCGCGCTCGCCGCCCGCGCTCGCCGCCCGCGCTCGCCGCCCGCGCTCGCCGCCGCGGGAGCGGAGAGCGGACGCTACCTTTTATTTATGTAGGCTAATAAATATACATCATGTTTAATCGGTTTCACGACCGTATGTAAATATATTATTATTTTTAGAGAGTTCTTTATAACATGATAAAAATCTTATTCTGTAATAGGTTCTATACCGACATATTTTAAAAATTTAGAAACGCATTTAAATTAATTATTTCAATACTATGCATACAAACATTGTCCGGCAGGTGTTAGTACGTCATCATAATATATTGTGATAATACTGTGCTAATTAGCAAAATAAGCTGATTTCATTGGTAAAGACTTTTATAATACTCTTATAATGATTGTATTTATGTAGCTCCCCGCGCTCACATCGCTTCAGTCCCTCTACGCCACGCGCCTGGAGCGTGTTGCTTTTTCATATAGTAGTTGTAGTCTATTTGTTAAACAGTCTTATATCCGCCAGCGAAAGTCTCATTAAAATGTTATTCGTCTAGATGTTCTTCAGATTTGAGAAAACAAACAGATGGATTAACAAACATTTTTTGGATTTTGGTATTTACTAATAATAATATACTAACTTAATATAGCTTTTGAAATCACATTAAAGCATAATTATATCAATTTGAACTATAGACGTACATTTTAATTAAATTAATTAAAATATATACACGTATAGTTCAATACTTAAAGGAAAAAATATTATCTAGATAAAATTTTTGGAGGCTATTAATTTAAATGAATCTCGCGCGCGAAATCGATCCATAAAACCGACGCTATTTGATAAATGCAGATGACGTTCTGGTTTTGTACAAATTTTTTGTCCACTAACGTGATCACATCCGCGCGTCCGTCTCAAATTGAGTGATTGATAAATATCGACTCTGAGTTTTTCGATAAAACTCCCAGTGTTTTCCTCCGGTGAAGCGTAATACTGAAGTTATTTTTTTGCAATACTGATGTTACTTAGTTATTTTTTAAGGTAGGGTTAAAAAATTATTTCGATACAAGTAATAAATCTAGTAAAGGCAGTGGTAGCCCAGTGGTAACGCGCTCGCTTGGGAAACCGAATGAAGCGGGATCAAATCCTGGGTCTCGCATCTGTGATATTTTCATATGCGAATTATTTCTAACATGATTATCACTTACCTTACGGTGAAGGAAAACACGGTGAGGAAACCTGCATGTCTGAGAGAACCTAGCAAGTTTTCGAAAGACATGTCTGGCAACCCGCACTTGGCCAGCGTGGTGGACTATGGCCTGATCCCCCTCGTGTTGAAGGGAGGCCCGTGCCCAGCAGTGGGACGTTAAAAAGGGCTGAATACTACTACTACATACTATATAAATCTAGTACATATTATTGTTTGCTAGAACTATATTCCCTCGCAGAGTGGCCACTGACAATGGATTTCACGATACTTTAACTATAAAAACACTTTGAGCTTATCTTATAATTTCAGAGGGGCGAATGTCTATACGTACATATAAATATGCAAGTACAAGCTGCACACTAAAGCCTAAAAAGTTAGTTAATAGCTAGAAGAGGCAGATTGCTTGATGTCAGTTGCTAGCGCAATGGGAGCTGCAGTCGCTGCAGTGGCGGGGTAGGGGGTGAAGGAAATGCAGTAATAAATGATAAATAAAATCAGAACTCGCGGACACTCTTAAAGCGTGTTTAAAATAAAATTGTCGACATTTCTATCAAATTAGGGTACATGATATTTTACTGTTTGAAAAATATGAAATTGTGTGCTCTTTGTTTATTAATTTACGAGAAACTTGTAAGTTATTGGCTAATTTCAAATAAGAAAGACCTACTCATTTGAAGGAACGTAATTTTATATGTAAATAGCGAAATATGTCTTCGCCAATATGTACATACCTTTACATGGTGTTTGAGTGAGTATCATGCCATTATGTAGAGAATTGATGAAATTCGCTTAGATTAAACGAATAATCCTTTTAATATCAAAACTTGATTTCGATTTTAGATGCTTATCAACCTGATATAATAAAATTTTTCAAGCAAAATCTTGTATATTTTCTCACAAAATAAAATAAGTCAATATAACTTTTAAAACATTTGTGAGATGCTTGCTTTTATTTAAGATAAATCATCATAACAAAAGCATTTTCAAATGAAGAACTTAAAAAGTAGTTTTGAAAAGCGGATACGTTTTGAAATATTCTCGCATTGTTCGGGAAGTTGTCCCAGAGCTTGTCCGCGGAAGTTGCGCGACGTCCTTTAGCAGTTACAGGTGTTTTGTGCGAGCTTTTGTTTGGTTAACTTTCACAATAAATATTTTGTGCGGGATTTATACCTATTGGATTTAACAGTTCTTTTAAATATATATAGTTTGGTCACAGCTATAAGTTATATACCCTCATATGCCTTCTTGGACAGTGGTAGCCCAGTGGTAACTCGCTTACTTGGGAAACAAAGTGAAGCGGGTTCAAATTCCGGGCCTCGCACCTCTGATATTTTCATGTGCGACTCATTTCCAACATGATTACCACTTGCCTTATGGTGAAGGAAAACATCGTGAGGAAACCTGCATGTCTGGGAGAGCTTAGTAAGTTTTCGAAAGACATATGTAGTCCGCCAACCCGCACTTCGCCAGCGTGGTGGACTATGTCCTGATTCCCCTCGTATTGAAGGGGGGCTCGTGCTCAGTAGTGGGACGTTAAAAAGGGCTGAACACAGATGTCTTCTTTTCACTCATGTCACAGTTACTTTATTACTACACTCACGTCACTCCACCACTCAATATACCGAGATAAAAAGTGCTCCATGGCACTCACCGATCCATATAATATCTATGTAAAAAATTATATCGACCCATTTAATCCACAAACGTCTTTCGCATTTATAACATTAGCTTACATAGGTTTTACTCGCAAATATATAAGTACATATATGAAGATGATTTTTTTTTCATTAGAATTTTATCTTCACTCATTAAAGACAGTGTAACGCACGTCGCGGAGAGTGTAACAATTTCGCAGCTCATTTGCACCAGGTTAAGATAAGTCATGTGTAAGCTCGGCGGGCGGGGGAGGGCGGGGGAGGGCGGGGCCAGGCGGGGGTCCGAGGGCACACGTCCTATCGCATATTCATGGCGCTAAACGTGCATGAATATTAACACAGAGCCGTCAGCGGCCGCGGGCGCCGACTGCTTACATCTTCAACTTTAAAAACTTGCATAATGCACTAGTTTGTGCTAGCTAGGGCTAGCCTCCGGTAGTACTTACGAGTTATCGTGAGAACGAAAGAAGCTACATCTTTTCCGCATTCGTCATTACTTGTTAAGTAAATCTTGTTATTTACTTTCTCATCTTCCTCTATCCGACGTTGTTGAGATAGGTCATTTTTTAAGTTACTCATTTATGAAAAGTTTTAGTGAATTTATACTAAGATGCACAACATACAGTGACACGGTCATTTAAATTTTATATAACACACTTTTTTTCCTGTTTACGCGGGTGATGCTAATTTTTGCAACTACTATCACAACACCTATATTTGATTGATGCAACTTCATTAAAGAGTAATAGAACTGCGCGGGAGATGACAAGGCAAGATGCAATTCTACTTATAAGGAAAGTGCACAATATCTGCTGATTCTGTGTAGTTATTGCCATTCGGATAGAACGTCACTTCAAGTCCACAATAACCTATACATACCCCAAATTGTACAAAATCAATTAGCGGCGCAAGCTCACGTAAAGGTCTTCGGCGATACTTTTTAAACGACAACGAACGATTAACTCACTTCACACGCATCAGAAGATGCCACAGTCTATGTACATATATCGATGCGTATCAAGTGTCTTACTCGCACGCGTTACGAAGGTATGTGCGGGAACGGGACAAAAGTATGGAAATGAATTGCAACAATCAAATTATATTTCGATTTACTTAGTAACTATAAATTTCTATTGAATCAGCGCAACTATTTTCATTTGTGTAGTTTCTTTAATTAAGGAATACGTACAGTTATAATATATTTCATCAAGCAAATGGCAGGTTTCTATACAACGTTTTACCTGATATCCATTTGAGGCGTCTTAGAATGAAAAAATGCTAAAACGATAGGGATTAAATAGCACAAGTTTATCCAGAAAGATTTTTTTTATTAGGAAGTCACAAAAAAAAGATATAACCATTTTTATGTTATGATTTGCGGTTATATACCTACCTAACAATGACAGCTGTCACTAGTTATTGTACCGAATATTATAAATTAAATATTATAAATTTTAAAGAAAAGTACGTTAACGTTACATATAAGTTACGTTTTTAATTTCTTTATCATGAATGAAACAAGGTACTATTTTGAGTCCTTTAGGAGAAATCACTATTAGTCATAGGTCGTCGTATGAGGCAGATAATCGGGTCCGTGGGCAAAGCGACAGTTAAAACTTAAAATAATCTAGAAGAATGGAACAGTAACAGCAAAATCAAAAGTAGTAGTCAGAGACATATATAAAATCATGGATGACAAATAAAATATAAAATCTAAATAATATGTCAATATCAATTATCAAGTCAAGGTCATTGTCATCTGTTGTGTTGCCATTACTATTATTTTAATTACCGTACTAAATGTATTTAGCGTACTCAATTAATCTTACAGCTTAAAATATAATGTTTCCATTATATGTAAAGCTGTAAGATTAATGAACAAAACATAGTTCATTATTTATGTACACTTTTAATAAAAATATTTTAAAATAAATACGGCATTTTATTTTCTTCTGTGGCAACAGTTTTTACGTCATCTTTTACGAATGGCGAAGCCGGAAGTACTTAATAACAATCAATTAGTAGCTTGTTCTGTAAACATTTCTTCGTGGCTTTGTCATGTAAAACTAACGCCGTAAAAGATGAACAAATTAAATAATTCAGTTTTGTATATGTCCTAATCTAAGACACCTTAAAAACATTCAGCTAAAAACTTGCCATTGTTCTTTCAACTCTTCACATTTTAATAAGATTAGCTGAATTCTGCACACTGCAATCAACATGCAGTACAGAAATAAAACTTTTGGATATTGAACCATAATTAATTCATAAACTAAAGCAGCAATATGAAGCAACTACACACATCCGTCGTACATCTCCTAGCACTGTCCCCACTCGCCCCACTCGCCCCTCTCAACAGCTCACGGCTCGTCGGCTTGTCGCTCGCAGCGATTTACATGGTGTGACAAACACAGCGTGAACACTCTGTCTGCGACGACGCACGACGCGGGCCTGCTCCCTGCAACTACACGTAGCTGCTCATTTAGACGAACTTCTATAGATCTTATTAGTTGCACTTTTATCAGCATCGATCACTAAGAACTCCTTTCGCGCGTAAATTTCTAGTTGGTACATACTCGTAGCCATAACGAGCCCAGCTTTATAAAATTATAGAGAGCGCTTGTGCAAGTCTTATCTGTGGATAGATTCAACTGTTTAAAAAAACTTTCATTCTACCACAAATGATGCGTTTTAAGATGATATTACTCAACGTAAAACTTTCATTCTTCTGAATGTAATCTTTTCTTTCCTACAAAAAAGTTTAACTTTCTTTTCATTACTACGCTACGTACGTATTATTACCTACGCTGGATAATTTCAACAGCATTGAGTCAGAAAATAGATGTTCTTAAGTAAAAAAAAAAAACCTTCCTACTACCTATATAATATAAAATGGACTGCCCAAATCAGATTTAATTTTAACTATATTAACTTCGTGATGTAAATATTTTTCGTGACAAAATTATTTCATTTTATTTTTATTATTTTTTAATTTGCTTTTTATTAATCAGTTTAGATTTAGTTCCACATATAAACTTTAAGTAATGTGTAATATCAACACTGTTTTAGTGCACGTTGTGTTCTCCAGTAATTGGGGATATAGTTTAAGCTCTGTCCAAAGAGCTTCTATTTTTTTTATTTTTTTTATTTTCATATTTACTTCTTGGAGATTTGATTGGAGATCTTTAATAAGTAAATAAAGTAAATAAATAAATAATCTTCAAATATAAAATATATATACATAATACATATTTCACAACAATGCACGAGTTCACTTGTAATAAATAGCACCAGCAGTGCAATAGTGAAGTGTCGTGAAACGAGACAAACTCCGTTCACAAATAGCTGCAAACGGCTTATTATTCACGGAGATTCTCAGACGTCGGAAAATGAGACGTAATTCGACGTCAACGAATGGTAAATATTATAAAATGCGCTCCAACGCGCGTCTCTGCGATGCAACCGTCGCACTTAGCGGCGTGACTTAATGGGATGAAAGTGCGCACTGGCTTGTAATAGATCATTACACTTACATTCATTATTATGCGTATGCAGTAAGTAATTATTGTCTCATATATTCGTATTCAATGTATCATTAAACAGTGACAATCTAGTAGACAAGCCCTTAAGTACCTTATAATAGTATAGCGACTCACCCTCACTTCGCTTCGGGTTTGTCCCTAGACAAAAACAAATCTATCCCATGGGAACCGTACATTTTTCCGGGATGATATATAGCCTAAAGCCTTCCTCGATAAATGGACTATCCAACACAAAAAGAATTTTTCAATTCCAACCAGAAATTCCGGAGATTAGCGCGTTCAACCAAACAAACAAACAAACTCTTCAGCTTTATAATATAATATTAGTATAGATTTCACGGCTATTACTAAATACAACAGAATAAAAAGTAGCTACGATACAAACAATAAAAACAATAAACATTCAGATTCTATGTTTAACTAGCGACTCACCCTCGCTTCGCTTCGGGTTCGTCCCTAGACAAAAACAAATCTATCCCACGGGAACCGTACATTTTTTCGGGATGATATATAGCCTATAACCTTCCTCAGTTAACAGGCTATCTAATGCAAAAAGAATTTTTCAAATCGGATTAGTAGTTCCTGAGATTAGCGCGTTCAACCAAACAAACAAACAAACAATCTCTTCAGCTTTATAATATTAGTATAGATTAGTTCGACCCATCGGCCGTCGTCCCGTCGTTGGAAGAATCAACGACAACCAAATTGAGCAGAGGAATACCGTCACCATTTGCTAGAAATAATTATCGTAATTAATTAATGTAAGAGATCCTTTAAAATTCATATTATAGATAGGATATAGAACACCTTCTTAGAACAAGACATTTTATGAAAAGGAAATCATAATTTGTTATAATCAATACGTAGTATACATGATTGCTGTAAAGCATTCGAAACGTCGGGAACCAAAAATCAAAATAAATCCGCGAAATAATCTGAAAAAATATAATTTAAAGGTATCCTCGGATTTCTTTACGGATTAATTTTTATTTTTAATTCTCGACGTTCCGAGTGGCTTACAGAAACCATGATTGCTGAAAAGATAGTTTTATTTAAAAGCTAATTATTGAAAATATTATGCTAATGAAATTAACATCTCATCATACACATCTACTGAAACTGAGGTGCTGACGGGAGCAAAAAGAAGTGAGGCTGGGGCGATTGATAGTTTTAACTAATTAACTAATTAAAACTACAAACATTTAATTCCAATGACTATAACAGAATACCCAGTGTTTGTCAGGAATGCGTCGACGTGAAGATATTTACACGAGTGCACCTCTAAGGCTCTGCAGAGTTGGCATGCACCGTTGTGGTCACCTACATATTATGCTTGCTACCCACTCGATGCAAAACTAAAGAGCTATAATATACTGCTTTAACTACCTAAAGACAAAAGTTATAAAAATTTTCTAGTTATAAAGTTAGAAACTCATTCGTATTATACGGTGGCACGTTCTTCTTTTTGAATATTGTGAAGTATATACATAATATTTTCTTCCCACTCGTCATGCCTATTATCAAGACCACTTCTAGCTTTTTTTATATGATTATGCAGTATGTGTTGTTACTTGTTGTTTCATGGGTTCTTTGGGGGTGTATAGTAAAATTCTGGAAAGACTACCTGTCGCCATTACAATATCTCTTTTAATATGTAATGAGATGTTTGGTCTTTTGAGTCCATAACGAGCCTCAATACTGTACCTGGGCTCACACTTAACACCCTATAAAATCTTTTTAATAATACAAGTTGGCGTTATTTTGTCGGTGGTCTAATGGTTTTAAGCCCATCCTCCACGGCAGGCGGCAGGCGGCAGGCATTCCCGGCGCTCGCTGAGCCGGCATTGACTAAGGAGCGTTCCTTGTGTTTGTTCCGTTAAGCTTTTTTAAGACTAGACATGACGAAGCCCACACTCTTATATTAAGTAAAGTATCGTCTAATTCACGGATAATCGATCGTTAGTAAAATAAATAACGATTATTGTTTTATTTATCAATTTATTTTAAAAAATATTTTCTATCATTCATTTGTATTTTTACGATATCAAAAAATATTCGTAAGTAAAAATATATCGACTCATCTCTTGAACAATTTATTTCATCTCGACTTAGAAAGTCACTTGACATTCATTTAAATGCACCAGAGTATGCAATGTGACGACTGTCTGCATGTAGCGAGCGATACGCCGCCATCAACTCACGTTCATCTTGTATTACACTAACATAAGAGAAATATTATTGTTATATTCAATGCTTTAAGCGAAGAAAATGTTTTCTAAGAATATAATTTCTAAGTGACTGAGCTCTGACAATGACACTTACGATTATGTGTATAGAAGTAACTCAGTGGGACGAGTGTTTGACGCTATAACTCAAAGAGAGGAAGCGCGTAACTCAGCACTAGTGTAGCCGACAGCTCGAGCTGGCTGCGCTCCGCACTAACTGCGTTTAGTCTACACTAATAGATGATGCACATGTTTGTTTGTACACATCTACCAGTTTGCTGAAAAACAGTGGATTCCTCGCCATTTATTTCATACTCCTTTTCGTCGATAAATTGTTCTGAAGCACACTTGTTGTCGTAACTTTAGAGGTACTAATAATAATCAAACTTGTGGAAAGACTACAGACTGAGAAAAGTTGAACGGTTTGCTTAATTCTTCGCTCTTACTATTTTTAAAACAGCATTTTGAATGAAATATTATAATATGTATAACTTCGTTAATGTCGAGGCTTAAATGAAAGTAGGCGCCACCAAAAAATGCGCAGCTCCCGTTTCGATATAAATGCAAATTGGAGGGAACACAAACAGATTTGGAGAGATATTAATGTACACGAGCGCCGCCTCGCGCTTTACTGTTTTATAATACTTGTTTCTTTCCACAATTTTTAGGGGCCTTTTTATTTGAATTGATAGATGTCGCCAATTTTTTGTAAAGAATTAGTTCAAATTTGGTATCCAATTTTAACTTTCAGAATTCATTATAAAAATGTAAAGCAAAAATTGTAGCCGACGAACCGAGAGGGAAAACATTTTCGTTTCGTAAACATGTTTTACTAATATATTTTTAGAGTGCCAATTACTTTAATATATTAAACCCTATATTACTGATAATGTAAAGTAAAGTTATAAATAAAAATATTAAAAGTCCAGCGCAGCGTCACGCGGCGCGACGGCACACGCGGCGGCACACGCGGTGGCGGCATGCATAGATAACGATGCACTCGACGCAGATTTCCAGCTGGAACCAGAGAATAATCTGAAATTAGATTCCAGGATGGACGATCGCAAAGGGAGGGAAAACGGCTCTTTGTGCATACTGGAGGAAATTTGTAAGTGAAAACTCTGTGGATTTTTAACAAAGCGATTTGATCGACACGGACTTTGTTCAGATTGGTTTGAGTTTAACAAAAGAGTATCGACATCTATTATAATACGGAGTATAACAATTAATTTTCTACACTTCAGCGTTCATTTTTGTTCAAATTAAGTTTAAAATATAATTATTAAAATTATTTTTTTTTTTTGCGTAATTATAGGGATATAAAAATAGCATGAGAGGGATAGATCTGTTGGTAAATTACTACCACGTCAACTATTTTATGCTAATAAATCTTGTAATTTTTTCAGCAAGAAATGAGAAAAAATATATAAATTTGTTCTAACATCTGAGCGCAGTTGGTTCCGGAGTCGGGCTGTAATTACTCGTCTCCGCAACTCGCCGCCCAGATTTTATTTACAATTTATTGCATTCTCTATGACTCTACAGGCATGAGCTCTACGTAAATGTCTTTTCATTTGTAGAGCAAGTAATCTTGCTCATTGTGCTGTAACTGTTACGGTTTTGTTTCACTACATTTGACGGTTATTATTAACCCTGGAAACCGGTCAAATATTTTTTCAGTTATATGAATATCTACGTGTATATAGGTATATTTTGTGTATGTGCATTTTAATTTTGTAACTTTGTTTCAATATCGTTAATAATAACAGTCTATGCCCAGCCTGCACTTAGTAATAACGGCAATCAGCTGCCTATTAAAACTTTTCTTTCAATTAAGGTTTATATGTTTTCAGGAGTCATGTATTTGTAATATTTTTAAAGAATATTAAAAATTTCCAATAATCACCACCTAAACCCTATCGGTACGTTCGTATACGTATTTTATTAATAAATTGTACTAAAACTGGAGACGCATACGTTATTACAGATATTTTCGCCTGCACCGGGCCCGAGGCAGAGCTCTACAGGAGCCGCCGAGTGCCGCGCGTAATTGATAAAGCGCGTCGGAAGCCGCCGTCGATATTTACCAATCAGTCAATTTGCCGCCCGAATGTGATCGTGATAGTGATATGATATAAAACAAAAACGCAACCGCGCCTCAGCCGATAGCTTTTAGCTATCATTGCAAAGGTTTTATGGATTTATGGAACTTTTTATTTTTCAAATTAACTATGAATAGAACTGGAATGAAAAAATTTATGGAAGACAACCTTCCTTAAAAATAATAATATGTACGAACATAAACCCTCAAGATTTTATAAGGAAACTTAATTTATATGAATAAAATTATTCTTAAAAACGTCCTATATAATACCCTTTGTAAAGTTAATTTAAGCAGTTGAAAAAATAAATAAGGTCTAATTTTTATGTTTCATACTTTTGACGTTTAATAAAACTTATAAAATTTCTCGTCTCCATCTGTCTATCCATTTGTCACAGCCCATTTTCTTCGAAAAAGGTTCAAGCGTAAGTTTTGTATGTATTCATATTGTAATTTATTTTTTAGCTGAAATATTTTTAAAAATTATGCCCTTATGATTTCATTTATAATGAACATTTTGTACAATTTCTTTTAATTATTAAAGCATTACTAAAAATAAGTAAAATATTTTTCGCATACATTTTCTAATAAAAATATTTGTAACACGACGGTCTCGTGTTAATGAAAAGCGCCCCGACGGCGGCGGCGGGCGGCGGCGGCGGGCGGCGGCGGGCGGTTTGTATGAGGACTTGCATTACACCTGTAATAACTTTCTTTAATGTAATATTTAAAACATTTAACTCGCAGTGGCAGTAATTACGAAGTTAAGCTTTATTTCTTGAGGAATGAAGAGTGAAAAAGTTCAACATGAAATGGAACATAATATTTGTACTTACTATATACCTAATAGATACAGCATACAAAGCATTTATTTCGCTAGAACTTATACTATATTTACACATAGGTATAAGTATGAACATTAATTATCTTATAACAATTCGATTTACCCTAAAAAAATAGAATAAATAGGACTTATCTTAAATATATTAATAAATTCATGAAATATTAATAAGTTTATTTTTGGATACATTTAGTTTAGGTTACTAGAAGTAACCATGTTCTAATTTAAACGATACAGCATCCATTGATCACAACAAACAATTGAGAGTGCTTTGCAATCAATCAATGGACATCTCCCGGACGTCGTGTCCGCGCAAATAACTTTCGAAATCCTATCTGTGGGGACATGATTGCGCGGCGCTGGACACTGGACGCTGGACGCTGACATAATTGACTCATTTTTTCAAACATCAAAACCGAGAGAAGTTTTAAAACCCCTCTATCATGTCACATGTGTGCGAGCCAATGATTTTGCGTTTTTTTTTTATTATTTACTAGCGACTCACCCTCGCTTCGCTCGGGTTCGTCCCTAGTTACGTTTCATTGCTAAACTGAGCTAAACGTTGATAAGTCAGCCTGTGAGTCGCGAGTAGTGAATAAAAATAGTAATTGCGAGTGTACCTTAGGTGATAGACATATAATATTGCGAACTTCCCCGTATAACTTTTTAAGACCTACAATTTTCTAGTACATTGTTTTGATTTATCTCTTAAGGTTCAGCCAGCGTTAGCCATATAAACTTCTAAGGACGACTCGATAGAACCAGTCATTGCGTTTTCCCGCGGGAACGAAAAATGTGCCTGTAGTAAAAGGTATCCTAAATGTTGACTCGAGTGATAAGCTATCACTATACAAAATTTAATTGAAATCGGTTCAGTACTTTTTGCGTGAAACGCGCACATCGATTTAACTATGTTAGTTTTGCTATAGGTATAGATAAGAATAGGTATTGCGAGTGTACCTTGAGAGATAGACATATACTGTTGTAGATATTTCTGTTGGCCTTTTCAAGATCTACAATTTTTTAGTACATTGTTTTGATGTATGTCTTTAGGTTTAGCCAGCGGAGGGTTCCTAAGGAGGACTCGATAAAACCAGTTATTGCGATTTCCCGCGGGAAACAAAGATTTTCCAAAAGTAAAAGTTATCCTAAATGTTGACCCGAGTAATAAGTTATCAGTTCAAAAAATTTCGTTGAAATCGGTTCATTACTTTTTGCGTGAAACGCGTACAGACAAACAGACAAACAGACAAAAAGACAAACAGACAAACAGACAAAAAAATTAATAACTATTGTTTTGGGGTCTATATCGTATACATAATACGTTACAGTCATTGTTTTTAAAAAATATTTCATGTACAGATTTCGCTAAGTTACTGCTTTATTATAGTATAGATGACTTACTTGTCTCCTTAATATACATAAAAATCTGAACATGAAAAAGTGATTTTGGTCTGGATTTTAAATCCACATTAAGGTTAATCTAACAGAACAATTTGAAAGCAAGATTTTGAAAAGTAATTAATCAGCGAGCCACACTTTCCTCGAAAGTTTTTGAATCTATTCTTAGGAAAATTGAACGATTTGTTAAGGAAACTATTCTTAAGCTTCATCGTTTAAAGGTGCTTGGTTATAAAATAAAAAAGGCTCAAACGACACTGAGGAAAATTAATGACTCGCGCCGAAGGATTCAGTTGAGGAGTGACTAGTGAGCCTGAGTGCAGCGTGGGCCGCTCGCCCGGCGGGGAAACGGGGGAGACGGGGGAGAGGGTGATTATACACCATAATGGGGGATAATGACTTGCTGTACGTTCAGAAAATACGAATAATTAAGGTAAAGTATTTTAAATGCAATCAACACTAAAGGCATTTTCCTTTCTAGATCTTAAACCCTGTTAAGGTTAGTTAGAAAGTTTAATCTTTTAGACATTTTCTTGGACAGTAGTCGGCGGAAAAAATTGGCTGTTGACGTAAAAAAAAGTAATGGCTAACTTTATCGCCAAATGACGCGGTTTTCGTTCCATACAAATTCGTGTTCGTGCTATCACGATTTAACAACTAAAAAACGTGTGTGTACTTATGTACGCACGTAAGAAGTTATACTTCCTTGGCGGAACAAAACAAAAATAGCTGAAGATTTCATCCCGTATATCACAACTCTCTGTTTGTAAAAGGAACGATAAATTTTATTAAAAATAATTTAATAACGCATATTAGGCATATTACAATTATATATTTATAGAATATCATTGAAAGAATTCATATTATATATCATTTGTCGGACAATAACAACGGTTACCATAGCAACAAACAGTAAGAAAATCTGTGCTCGCACCTCTGTCTCTTGCCCCTACAGAAATATACGAAACGTAACTCTCTCTCTTTCTATCTTCACTAATTTATATCTCCCTCTCAAGTTCCGTTCGCCTCGCCCGATCACACTTTTCGTAACGCTCTCGTCACGCATTCACCAGCTTACTCCCCAAGTCAAGCGTGTGTAAAGAAGTTTTACTTCAAAAACTGACATTACGCAGACTCTAGCGTTAAAATATTTAAATCGATAATTTAATGTGACTTTCGTGATGTGACTCTTTCTAAGCAATAAAATATGAAGTTGCTAGAAATTTTATGAATCAATCAATATATTATATTGTTATATACTCGTACGGAATCTCTGCCTGCACTTTTCACCAAAAATAAAGTGAAGTCTCGCCTCCAAATGCCGCGCTCAGTAAAATACAGTTCTGCCCGTGAGTCACGCGAGTCACGCGAGTCACGCGCCCCGAACACCGATGTTTACTTCGCACTGATATATTGCGTCCGAAACGTGAATTAGTTTCCTTTTCCGTATGTGAGGAAAGGTACTCTTCGCGTTGGAAGTTTTATAACTTACATTCTCATTTCAGTCATGTCGAGGATTCAGAGCACTTCAGTGGAGGGCGCGTTAAAAAATTATAAAGGGTTGACTTTCTGTCACAATTGAAAAATTGTTTCTTCAATAGTCAATTTACTAAATGATAAATGATTAAATTATGAGTCGTACTTTGTTGAAATAATTTGATTATTTCTGATTTTCGTGACTTTGATTTATAGGTGTGTGCAAGGTTTATTTAGACTACAACAACTGAGAGTAAAGCTAAATAAAACTGTTTAATGAAGTAAATCTTGATTTTATTTTAATTTGGTATTCGTATTAAATGTATGTAGTATTGTAGAGTCGTAATCTATCGTCTATCGGGCTGCCGATAAAGCGTAAATTATAAAATACTAACAGTTTTAGATAAAATTTTTGCATTTGCAATAAAGGAATATTTTCTTAAAAGACAATTTAGAACTTTAAAGTTAATAAAATCCAATGATTGTAAACCGTTTAGTATTTTTAAAAACGCGTCAAATGTACATACATGTACATGAAATTACAACATTTTCTAAATTTATTGAAACACTAATAGATATCCTTCATATTCTACCATAGTTGGTGTATTTTAAATAAGTTTATTTATATAATAAAATATTTTGTTTTTTCTATTTTTAAATATTCTTTTATATTCTCTAGTATGTATTATGTGTGACTAATAAACAAAGCCAGCGCTGCTAATTGTCGATTGCCCCGATCACGTGCATATCGTTGAATGCACACTTAAATAAATAATAAAATAACATAAATTAACATGTATTTAATACGTTAGCAACAACCACACACATATACTGTACACTGTACAGTGTACAACGCCGTGTCAAAGCATCGCAACGACCCAGGAACTATTTGCCGTCTCATAAATTATAATAAAATGAATTGGATTAACTCCTCGGTGTTCTCGCAAAAGAAATATTTGAACGACTGTTTATTCATCTCAGTAACGAGTTTTCTCAAGTATAAACTGTTATTTTTGTACTGGAATTGTTGTTTCAGACAAAGTGGATTGCTTTTAAATTGTATTGTATTATTTAGTATTTATTCTACACAGCGGTTTTTGTGATTCTTAACAACTCCTTAAAACTCTACCGCCCCTTGTACGACTGGAGCACCTACTGATATTATTAATTATATTAATAAATTATGAACCATCCTGTATATCAATTGTCACAAATTTTACGTATTAATTTATATCAAAAGGACTTTCCATGGTCTACATAAAGTAATTTACAGTTCTACAAATCCTTTTTTTTTTTGGTACCAGTCAGATATAGCGCGAAGTAATTATGTAATAAGTAATAGGTAAAGATAGCCTTTGCATGCCTTTTCTTCTTCTTTTTTTGTAACTGAGCTGTATTCCAATTCTTTATGCATATCTACATCGACATGTAAAACGACCTCATTTTTTATACACTAATCTATACAGATAAATAAAATGAAGTGTCTGTTTGTAATGTCAAAATAACAGTTTTTTACCAAATGCATACTCGTATGAAAGTATATACGGTACTTGTAAGAAAAAATCAATTTTTAAACATTTTGTCTGTCTATCTGCTTGTCTGTCTATCTGCATGTCTGTCTGTGTGTTCGTTTCGGCTAATCTCTAAAACGGCAGGACCAATTTTGACGAAATTTATATTGGGAGATACCTGGTGTTATAAGGAGTAATTAGGCCTTACGTTTCATCGTTGCCGCGAGATGTACATTGTACATAGGTACATAATATGCATGTCTCCGACTGCATAATACTAGTATGTTCCTTCGTCAACTTGTTTTCATCTATATATTTCGCTTTTTACGCAGTAGGGTCTTTTATTTTTGTAAATAATTACAATTATGACAATATTTAACATAGCATTATTTTTATGTTGTATAATATTTTCCATCAACTTCACGGAACTCTATAAATATGACATTTGGTTCTTCAAATTCCAGATATTACAGATTATAACAAGCTATAGTATACAAATTCTAGTAACAATATATAGAGAGTGACACCGGCAAATCAATAGCTGCTAGTTGGCGATATGTCGATGTATGCCCGCCCGCGGCCCATTACTCCGAGTTACGCACGGACATGAAGCACCGCTCATATTCCATCCTATTAATTTATTACCTAAGGACAGAAATAAATCTATTCAAATTTATTTATTAGACATTCCGGACATTAACTTTTCTTTTATATTAAATGTTACGTTTCTAATAGCCAGCCGTGGAAAAGTATGTATACTGTATGTGTGTAATTTTGTTATAACATTATGTATGTTTAAAAGAAAAGGTAATAAACTAATAATAATCTTATTTAGTTACGTGTCTTAATTAAAAATGTACAAAATATTTCAGAAATACTATTTTTATTACAAAATATTTAAACTGAAATTAATTTTTACTGGAAAATATTGATTAAACATATTTCAAGCCCACTGTTTTTATTACAAATTAATATTTACATCGGCCTTACTTGTTATTCATGAACAAGATGGAAAAATTTCTAAGTAAAAGTTTGATGAAATCAAATTTGATAGTACGTAGTTTATCAATTCTCTAGAATTTCGAACTAAAGAAGGACTACTTGAGGTATATTTGTGTCGTGAATACTGATATTGTTTCACAGCATTCTGAATATTGTCAATTTGACTTCCATATAAATTATTTCAAAAGTAACAGTAAAACTAAACCCCTTTTATTATTTTTAATTTATATTTATTTAATTATTTTTAGACAACAACAGTATACATATATATTATAGTTGAAAGTATTTTGTTTCATTAGCGTGTAGATTCAGCAAGTTTTTAGTAACAAGGTGTTTACTTGCGAGGTGTGCAGGTATCTACGAAGTTGTGACTTTCGCTCGCGGAGAGAACTTAATGAAATTTTGTTTCGGAGACTACTTAGCACTGTTGGGAACTGGCGCCGAGCCTAGAAACCGAATACATGCAATTGAAACTTTATATTATGTAACTTTGAATTACACACGCCGGGACTCCTTGAGAACGTTCGCGCTTGCTTCGAGCGCCTTCATTAGCGATTTACACTTTAAGCTAATGGTTGATAATATTCCTTTCCTAATACCGCAACGATTTAATTAAATCCAAATTTTATTTCAATTTATCATTTATTTTTTATCAAAAATAAACAAACACCATATGGGTAAAGCTGTAAAACTCTGAAAATCTTAATTTAAAAAAAACCTCTGATTTTGGTGTACCATAAATAATTTTATCAGAGTTGCCTTATCCTGATGATCCTACGTAGTCACAGTTACAGTGAGTAGCAGCGTAAGATATGTGCAATGAAGCGCGCAGGCGAGTGCGGCGAGTGCAGGTGCCGGCACGTGCGAGGGCCGCGCTCGAAAGCACGTGTAATATTTATGATGCTTTCACGATCGTTATAATAAGAAAACGTTATCTATTTATATCTCTCAGAGCAACAATGGCGTATTATAACGCACCAGACGCAGTCAGCCGCCTGCCGCAGACTCACTTCTCCCGACACGGCTTAAATTGGGACGACTACAGGTGTCGGTGTAGTGTCAATCTTTGTCATCCTGCAAAACGTGCAGTGTACTCGAAACTGCAGAAATTTGTATTCAATGATGTCACCCGGCGTGCAAATCCACTCGATGCTCATTGTTTCAGCGCGACACATTTTACTTTCGTCATAATATTTATACACGTGCCGCGAGCGCGAGGCCCCGGCCCGGCCGCCGCGGGCCGGCGGGTGCCGGGCGGAGAGTTCTCATAGACTCTATGACATAGAGGAGCAATTAGTTAACGTCCGTCAACTGATCATTTTGCTTTGAAAGCGGTACATCGCGCTCTTGTTATTTCTAATCTGAAAATCTTATAAGCGGACCTTATAAATAATTTTCATGTGTACATTGTAACGATTAAAAAGGATTTTTAGAGCTATGATACTGACGTTTATTATTCAGTGCAAGTCCGCGGGGCTGGGCGCAGGGTACAGGCGGAGGGCGCGCGGGGATGCGGGCGGGGGAGGCCCGATGAAGTTTTAATTTAATAAAAATTCTGCCGGCGCTGGGACTAGCACTTGAATGGAATATCGCACTTTACAAATCACAACAAGTCAAAGACTTTCAAATCAGTCCTTTACTGCTCTTAGTTCTTTTATTTTCACCTGTTCGTCTCCGCGGCTGCTGACCCTACCCTTTACATCATTAGTAAGGTTTTTGGTGCATTCTTATTAAAAGTAAGCTTTACATAAAAGTTAATAATGACAAATTATAATTCCATCCACACAATTAAATAAAACTATCTTTTCGGTTTTTTTCGCGAATTTATTTTGATTTTTGGTTCCCGACGTTTCGATTGCTTTACAGCAATCATGGTCAAGGGAGAGACTAAGGTGTTAGATATCTCAAAGGTATTATATAGTTGTTACAGACAGCCTACCCACAAATAAC
The DNA here is from genome assembly GCA_905404265.1 of Fabriciana adippe. Classification (NCBI taxonomy): domain Eukaryota; kingdom Metazoa; phylum Arthropoda; class Insecta; order Lepidoptera; family Nymphalidae; genus Fabriciana; species Fabriciana adippe. Next base: position 18,778,239 of record FR989986.1, read on the forward strand.
AAAATGTCAAATATTCGCGTAAATCTAAGAAGAAAGTATTATCCATCCACACAATTTTATTTTAAAATAGTTATACGTCCCTACTACGACTTCATTATACCAAAACCATTTTTAATGGAATGCTAATATAAAATTGTACCTTAAATCAAAGTAATATAAAATCTTCCGCTTAACTCCAATGTTGTGACTAATTTAAAGCGAAGTCCTGTAGAAGCTAAAACTAGTAACAATTAAAAAATGTACATATGATATAATTAATATTTATTGTGTTCATTTAAATTATACATACATACATACATAGCAATATACATAACTGTATATATGTACATTGACATTATTATTGAATCAATCTTTAGTTAGCAGTACGGTGCCTTTCACAGGAGGAAGATACTGGATGGCGTGTCTCTTGTGCCGCGCGCGGTCGTCGGCGCGCACGAGGCAACCCATGCGCAGGTCGACGCTGGCGGCGCCGGGGCAGCGGCCGCGCCCGTTCTCCTGCCGAATGATCGTCACGTTGCGGAGATACCGGTCGATGCGCACCATCGGGAACGACATCCTCTCACTCACCTCCACCCGCACCACGCCCGCCACGCCATTCTTACCGCACAGCAACGACTACAAATACATTCCAAACATTCATTTTAGTCCCGCTGAGTTTTTTTTGCCAGTTCTTTGCAGGGCTAAGGTTTTGTCATTTCAAAGTTGTAATTATTTAAAAAAATGTAATAATTAAATTTTTCAATTTAATCTAGATAAAATATTTTGAATTTGAATAATCCTAGTCGGAACAAATAATAATGATTTGTCATTTTGTTTAGGATCATGCCCGGATAAAAATATAACTGACTAATTAAAAAAATATTATCTCTATATTTGATACTGTTACACATTATATCCTTACTAATATTAGAAATATGAAAATATCTTTGTTGATTTCCCCAAATTTAACGCATCGATAAAGGGTCCTATTTTTTTAACTAAAAGAGCTACCTTGTATGGAGATACAAGGTAGCTTTCCTTTTAATCAATTTTCGTACATCAGTACCGCAGTACGAATAGTTATGTTAAAAGTAAATGTTCATTAGGGTCTTATTAAAATTAAAATTTTATCGTAGATCTTTATACAACCTCGTCAATGAAGCCGGTGCACTGGTCGTTGGGGATGGAGAAAATGGTCGGAATCCCTGCCGGCTCGAAACCGGCGACGGCTTAAAAAGCAAAAAACAATACTTGTGTATTAAAACAATTTTTTATGAGTTTTTAAATAAACTCTTATTATGACAAAAAAGATAGCGCTAACGCATTATTGCCAATTATATCTTCCTGACTGAATTTTAATCACAGAAGTCAATCTTACCGAAGGAACCATAGGGATATTATAGTGTACCAATACGTCTGTTAATACTGATGCACTCTCTATCTCTTTGAGCTAGGCGTATGCTGAGACGCAGGCGACGCAGCACAGCACAGCAAAGCACAGCACAGCACAGCACAGTACAGATATTCAGGGCAGGGCAGTTGAGGCAGACTTACGCGACCAGCGCATGATGCGACGCAGTCTAATGCTACAGACGTTTCATTCGCGCAATAGCTAGTTTTGCAATTTTAACCCGTAATAACTCTTTTAATGTCTTTTTTGAATAGTCTGAATGATTTGTATCGTACAAACAAGGTTTACAACTAAATAATTCAATTAAACGTTCTGTCATTGCAACAAAATTTTTAAATAACGACAAAAAACACGTGTCGACGTGCACGCGTGACGTATTAATCTGTGCCGGCACTACAACGAGGTGCAGAGCAACGAACGCGCCTGCACTGCAGCATACGTCGTTCCATATTCGTTCACAGATTACAAAGTCGGCACTGCTCTGTGCTGCGTGGAACTGCGTCGCCTGCGTCTCAGCATGGCCTAGCCTTATTCACAAAGTTTTCACAACCTCGACCTCCTACTGAGAATCTCTTAAGAAAAACCCAATTACTTTTTATTAAAGCTAATGTGCAGAACCCAGAACCGTGATCCTAGCCTTACAAACTAGCTCATAGTCACAGGACTGACGAGGTACTTTTATATTGCACTAACAATACACTCGTATTACATACACTTAGACAGAACACACAAACATACATACGTACCCATCTCTACAAGAGTCCTGAAGGGCAAATCCATTTCATCTTCCGATAACGCCGTATCTGAGAACAGCATAGGAAGCCACAAAAACCACACAAGCATATTACTATTACTATATCTCCCAAACATTGCCCTAGCGATACCCTGCAGTGAGGCTATTTTGATCTGCTAATGAACGAACAACTTGAATAAGTTATATTATTTAAACAAATATATATATTAGTTACTCTTAACGCGTTATGCAAAATGCGCATCTAACATCACTTAGTTACGGTCTAATTAATACAAATTGCAGTCAATTTCCGTACACAAATGAATTATTGCATTCGTTTTTGTATTAAAACTTCATAAAAGTAATCAAAAATATCATAAAAAATCAGATTTTTGATTGGAATAATAATAAATTAGTCTGATCCTTCTTTAGTTACAAAATACCCTTTATCAATAGGAGACAAATAAAAGTGTTTTCAAGTAGTATAAAGATTTCGACAGATCAAAACATTAAGCAATATTTTGACTTGTTGAGCTTTCTTAAGTTTTCATCTTGAATGGAAAAAGGGCGGGAAAACCGTTGCGTTTTGTTTTTTGATTTAATGAAATTCGTCATTCATTTTCGTAATGTTGATTGAGACGTTACTCCGACTAGTATGGTAGTCGGAGTAACGTCTCGTATAATAAAAACTGTGTACCATTGCATCGAATTTTACTTGGCTTACCTGACCTACTTCTCAAATATTCCGGCAATATTCGATCAACGCTTTGATTTATGTAAGATGAAACTATTTAAAAACTCGAAACTGGAACTAGGAACACTGATCCCACGCAAACGTTCATCTTTCTGAGAATTTAGCAAATTGTTTCACTTTAAGAGTTAGAGGTATCATGGAAATAGTGGATCTTGGCGACTGCAGCTCGGCCACAGGCCTAGGCTGGCCGCGGGCTGGCTGCGGGCTGGCTGCGGGCTGGCTGCGGGCTGGCTGCGGGCTGGCTGCGGGCTGGCTGCGGGCTGGCCGCAAGCTGGCGAGCCTACGGCTGCGGCGGCGCAAGAAGTAGATAAAATATAATTAATCTTCGTCTGCATCATCGCTATTATGAGCCGCCGAGACGTGATTTATGTTCTATATCGACTCAAATTACGCGGAATAATGAAATTCAATTTTTCCTTGTTTATATAAGCTTTGTACTCTAAATCACGCAGCGTTCATAAATAAACCTTAAATTATAATGAAGTTAGATATCTACTGAGACTAAAGAATAGACGGAGTCCGCCAAAAAATATAAGAGTCAAAAATAGAAGCGTTGTTTACTGTTTATGCTAAGTAGGGGGCAATTTTGTGCTGGTATTAATAGTCATTAATTTACAATTTTTGTGAAGAAAATATGAATAATAAAAATTAAAAAAATGCTATATGCTCTTCACCTTAAAAGAGAGATAGCATAGTATTAATTTTTTTTCTTAATTAAGATGAAATCCGTTAGCTATACTAATTGAGTGATTATAATATATTTTTATACAGTTTTAAAACATTATTGTTTGGCTTCATGTTTAGCTCTATGTCACTCTGTTTATATTATTCTTTAGTCTGAAGATCTCTTGTAAAATCTATGATACATCTATAATACATTTTCAGGGTAATATTCATTCATATCAAACGTAAACATGGCAAAATATAACAGTTTTAATCATGTTTAATTAAAATGCTTTTAATGGCTAAAGTAATCATTTTAACTGAAAATATGATAAAGAATTCTTTGATAAGTAGGTATATTATAATTGCCGACTCAGCACATGGCTGCCACTACTCGCGACGCGTAGCGGTAGGTATCGATATCGCCAACTCAAGTTTCTCCCGTCGCCAATAAGTACAATGGTTTTTATTCAAGATCTAAAAAATATCAAATTTTATCATACTTGGATATTATCGTAGTTACGAGAATATAAAATATATCTTATTGAGACATTAAGTTTTATTTAATAATAAAAATTATGATAAAAAAGTTAAAAAAATATTTTAATAAGAATTAAGGTTTTTGTGTAAGAAAGGATTCCAAACTTGTATCCGTATATTCTTGTACGACGTCATGACTTGGTGCGGGGTGTGCCTGGGACTGTGGCTCGTATGCTCGCAGCGCGTCGCGCAGCCGCGAGATGTCGGCCTGCTGCAGGGCCACCTCGCGACGCAGCTCCTCGAGCGACAAGGATATCGCCAGCCACTGCGACTTCTCGTCTAGCTCCTTCGTTTTAATATTTTTTTACTATATTATATGTTTAGATTAAAATGAGACTAGTTTTCTATGTTCTAATTCAAACTGGCACCAAAAAAATCTGTTTACGAAAGTTAAGAAAATTATGATAAAATAATATTTTTTATCTCGATAATAATTATTTATTATTAAAAAACTAATATACTTAATTATGAACCGTCTAAAATCACCGGAGCGGGTCTTTAGTTAACAATAATATAACTATTAATCCATACGTATTTTAAGCACTTTTATCATCAGCCTCTAGAATGCTGTTCATTTCCCGTATCTATATTTAAAAACCCGAGTATAAAGAAATGTTATAACTTTTTCAACTTTTTAAGTCTCGTTATAATCTCAGTGAAAATTTTATACTCTTAGAGACACTGTATTGAGTTTAAAATTCTATATAATAGTATACAAATAGATAAATCTCAAATACGCAACCAGACTAGCAATATTGCGTATATTGTGTACTAAATAAATATTTACTTTTTCACCTTCAAGTCCTTGTTGGTCCCCTGTCTATTTACTTCAAAAATTACTATACAAGATCCAAGAGTAAATATGATCATTTCACCTGTATAAGGAAAGATACCATCAGAAAAGACTAGAAATGTAAAAGCAAACAAAAAAAATTGTACTGATATAGGATATATGTAAATATTAATCAATATAAAAATAATAAAGAGTGTGTTTGTTACTTTTTCATGGCGTATAGACTCATTTAATTTGAGTAAAATTCGGAACAAATAGTTTTAGAATGGGGAACAAGCCTAACTATAATGCATATCTACTTTTTATCGAAGTGAGCGAATCCATGGCAACAAAAAGTAGACTATATATACTACTTGTTGTCCATCGTCTTCTTCATCAGTACCGACCAAACAAACACAAGAAAAATTTAGACTTAGTTTTATAAAGTTTAATGAAGCGTAGTTATTCTCAAATCATGGACGAACTCTTAATTTATATTAAAAACTATAGAATAACCAAGCAAGTCGCCGCCGAGATCAATAGCAGTTTTTCGTGGCAGGGGCGGCGGCCGCGCGAGCGCCGGCAGCCGCACACCCGCCAGGCGCAGCGACAGCGACCGGGCGCGCCACTCGCACGCGTGGAAGACCTCCGCCACCTTTATGCAGATGGCCGCACCGAACCGTGGGTGAGACACGGCATATCTCTAAACAATAAAAAATAGGTAAATCCTTCTTTTATATAGTTAAAAATTAAAGGGTCTTGTTGAGTACAAGACCTTAAAATCAAAAAAACTTAAAAAAAACCGACGGCGATCTCGGGTGCTGTTTGCATGGAGAATCCCTGTGGAGTTGAGATTCTTTTGAAGCTATTTTAGAAGGATCTTCGTCTGTGGTTGGTTTGTTGAGAGTCAGCGAGGCACAGTGTGCTTGCCTAAACTCTAATTTTGACTGTTCTAGGATAGATTGTGTTTGACGAAACTGTCACGTTTTAGAAATCTAAAATGGTATTTGCCTTTAAATTTGTCAGTGTTGGTGAAATAAAAACTTTTTAAGAAAAAAAACCGACTTCAAAAAAAACCACTTAAAAGGAAAAAATAACTGATTGGTAGTTTTTATTTACTGTAGATACCTAATCAGATATTTTCGAAATCGGTGTGCATTGATTTGTATCGGCTGGCGCCGACTTCGAACATATCTGATTAGGTATCTGTAGTAAATGAAAACTATCAATCAGTTATTTTTTTACTTTTTAGTGCTTTTTTTTTGAAGTCGGTTTTTATTTTTTTCTTCAAGTTTTTATTTTTCCCATTTTAGTGTAGACATAATAATAGTAGCAAAGTATGAAGACTGACAAACTAAAATTCGCTTTTATTAGTAACACTAAAAATTCTGGTTCTAAAATCCGATTCTAACGTATTGGGCTTGTCAAATCAAACAAAATGAAAACTACTGGGCCAAACTATGTTAAATTTTTATGGGACCAAATGGCAACTATTCCGCATCAAGCTAAAGAAGAATTACGTAAATCGGATCATAAATCTCAGCGTAATCGGTGTACCTCCTCCTATTTGAAGTCGGGTAAAAGGATTAAATTTGGTAAAAGAAAACCTTGATCCGTGCCGCAAGTGGTGAGCTCATCTGTCGCGCAAGTAGCGTTGCCAGCCGGAACATTGGAAATCGGTCAACCACCATGTCTTTAACTAGCATTAAGGAATTATCTAACAGCTTTATTGCCCAAACAATCACGATGAAAATAAGATATTTTAGCCATAATTTTGACAATTAAAATTTAGCATTACCGTACAAAATTCTGAGACACTTGGCATTTCTTTATAAAATATAGCAAATCTATCTGTAGTGTATGTCACATTATGTCAAAATAAAAAAGTTTTAATATGTTTTTTTGATTGAAGAGTTTATCCTTAGATTATCTACACGCTAAAAGCTAGCGCACACGAGTGACTTATGCCTAATTGAGACAAAAACATTTCTATCACGGTTACGTCATGTCATCAATCAGGAATACGCGCACGGAGGATCACGAAACTTTTTTAAAATCCAAGCATCATAGGTCAGTATGGATTTGGACGAAACGGTTATTACCTGTGAAGTCATGACATGTAAATTATAATTTCGTAAAAATTGCTGGGTGTGACAGATATTATACTATTGATTTCTTTCCATTCTTATATATTTTTTTTTCAATATTATTTTATTTTTTGTCACTAAAGGGCGGGTTTGTACCCGACTGGGACGAAGTCCAAAAGGATTATGTATGTCCGATGCTATGTATGTATTCAGTCCGTATTAACGTCCCACTCCTGGACCACGCTGGCCAAGTGCGGGTTGACGGATTTCACATATCTTTCAAATTCAAATTCAAAATTCAAATTTTCATTCAAATTCAAAATATTTTATCCAGCATTAAATTATTACAATTTTTTACCGAACGTCATGAGTCTACTACCAGTTCGGAAAGAAGAAGCCTCAGACCTGAGAAGAACTGGCGAAAGAAACTCAGCGGGACTAATATTTTTTTAATAAATTATAATTTACAATATTACTATAAAGTTGAAGTAGCCTGGAGGCGATCACTTCATTCCCAAGGCGTGCTATCTTCTATAAAATCATCAATCAAAAACTTGCTAGCTTCTCTTAAACAGCTTCACTGTAAAACAAGAGGTAATCACGTTGTAAATTCACACATGAAAATGTCAGAGTTGCGAGACCCGGGATTTGAACCAGCTTTGGATGAATTAAATGTACCTATGTCATGTTTTTATTGTTTTTTTTTTCGTCGAAACTTATTTACTGTGCTTTCAAAAGGAAGAGTTTTAAGAAATTATTACAAAAATATACCTTACTTTACGACCAATATATTTTAAAGTAATAATCGGAGATACAAAATTGGTAAATAAAAATCAAATTTTAAAAATCTTTTTATTTACATAGCTTTCTAGTTTTACGCCATTGGGTCGTGGTGACGGGAATTAGGTAAATGAACACACAACCGAATCCGTCCAGTAATTATTACTGCCCATAATTATATTATACGCTTACATACCAATATAATCATATTACATTATTACACGCCCCTTTTAAAAGGAAAATACATATATTTTAATTTTTTAAATCGTTACGCTTAATTTTACGCCGTCGGGTTTTAAATTACATATATAGTCCATTTTTTCTTACGTGTCCTAATTGGTAAAAAAACACTACCATGAACGAAAATCACTTGTTTTCGGACAATCATACATTTTAGATTTGGTTTTATCGTTTATAACTATTTCAGAAACACACACGCTACGAATTACACTAATAAAAGCTGTTAATTATTGATTTAAACACATTATTTTTGCTAAAATTGAAATATTGACAGAACCAACTTCCACAGAAAAAATATGAACACAACATTTTGACGTTTCGATACGCTACTTTGTCTTTGAATTATAGAGATGTACATTTAGAATGAATTATCGAGAGTGAAAACTGAACTTATTAAAAATAACAATAACTTTAAATTACAAAGTACGATATTTTGTTCAAATTGTTATTAGGCTTAAAAATAGTAATGTCTTCTGTAGATTATAGAAGATTTTTAATTGCTTTTAATGAATTTATACTTATTATTTATTTGTTATTGTAATTATTATTATTTCGTATCTTATTGCACAGTTTATTAAAACGGAGCGAGGGACTTCCGACCGCTTTTTGCTTTTTTAGGTTAAAGTTTTAAAAATGAGTTTATATTAAGGCCAAAAAAATCTTAAAAAAACTTTCACGTCATTGATTTTAAAATAGACAAGTGACATTTTGACAACTTTTATTAAAATTTAATAAAGACAATTATAATAAAAAAGTTATTGATGAAATGGCCGCTCATAAAAATATAATTGTTCTGCGCCTTCCGCCGTATCATTGTGAATTAAATCCAATAGAATTAATATGGGCACAATTAAAATCACATGTAGGAAAAAATAATAAAAGTTTTAAAATGGCTGAAGTCAAGGAGCTAGTCAGAGAAGGATTAAGAAAAATTGGTACGGCGTCTTGGATAAATTGTATTGAACATGTGAAAAAAGAAAAAGACAAAATGTTGCAGCTTGACGGCTTAATAGATGCTGCAACAGATACACCGACCCCTAATTTTATAATACATATATCAGAAGAGTCGAGTAATTTATCATCGGAATCAGACTAATAAAATTATTAAAATAACTTGTCGTATTATTTCTACCCAATACTTTACGTTCACTGCATAAAAATTAAAAACCATTAAGTTCAGTCATTCATTCGTCATGCACATCTCTATGAATTATCTCTGGTCACCTGTACGCCATATTTGTTTACTATTTAAGACACGTAAGAAAAAATAGACTATACATTATACATTTTTTCAGCTTTGTCTATTATATCATTCTGACGCTATATTTGCACGTTACCTTGTCAGTAGCTGAAAAACGATAGCAGAAGGGGAACTGGGGGGTGACAATTTTGTCAACTTGCGCGCGCGTCTATTGAAACCTAGCTGCGCGTCGACAGTTTTGTCACGTACTTGTCCAGAGGTCGGCGGTCAAAATTGTTACCCAATTGTTACTTGATAGCGTGCGCACTTCTCCATACATTCTATTCATATACCAAACAAGAGCGATAAAACAGTCACGATGACGAAAGCCACTCCTATCCTAAGAATTCATCCCTTTTTCAATCAACTTTTACTTTTACTTTTATAGAAATCATCTAGCACACGAATGTCAAGTTCACATGATTATGTCATAGAGGTCTTCTAGTTTGAATATGGAAACGATGTTCTTTAAAAATAAAAATAAATCATTTTTTCTATCAAAGTTGCTTTTGACTGTCTTCCTCATTCATACCTATATATTTTATTAAAAATCGTGAAATCATATTTTATTGTTATACAATTTCAATTTAACCAAAACCATTTCCAGATATTTTGAGTTTTTGATTGTATATTAAAAACATGGAAATAGCATTTCCATATACAAAAAGAAGATGTGATTTTGGGCGACAGGCACTGTTCTGCGAGCAAGGCCCTGAGCTGTGCGACAGTATCGCCTGCAATGTTGCCGAGCACAAGCAGTACATCCTCCGCAACCCTGTGCACCAACCCACACAGAACACCCCCAGCTTTTCAGAGCATTATGTGAATACAATTCGGTAAGATGGGCAGAAAAAATAGTGTTATAAATGCAGTTTTTGTGAAAAATGAATTTGTGACCTTTGTTTAAATAACCAGTGTCTGAAATACTCGTATGTGATTTGTGCAATGCTATGTAAAATCGGTTAAACAAAATTAAAGGTTACGTAATTTAAATTTTTATATATATTTTTTTTAGTGCCGAATATACTACGACTGGTGCGAATCACGCGGAGGGGGGATGGCCCAAAGACGTTAATGTTGTAGATCCTGAAGCAACGCAGCGATATCGCAGGAAAGTTGAAAAAGATGACAACTACATTCACTGCGTGATGTCACTGGCTCCAGTAATTAAATTAATAAATAAATATTTCTATAAATCTCTTTATAATATTCTTAATTTTTAATTGACATATTCTAGGGCATGGAACATTATGTCCAGCAAAACAATGCAATCGATATGTATCGTACTTATTATGCGGAAATGTCTTCGTTACCTCCCGTAGAAAAGAGTAGCTGCCGCACAGTTAATGTTTACCGTGATGCAGCCGCCGGCGGGGGACGCCCGATTAGCTCAATATGCTGGCAACCAGACGGAGGCCACAGTTTTGCCGTCACTTATGTTGATGTAGACTTCAATCACAATCCACGTGCTCCAATCGAATCTTACGTATGGGACTTGGAAAACGCAAATTATCCTGAAGTTGTATTAACTCCACCTGCGGCATTATTGGACTTGCAGTTTAGTCCGCGAGATCATAACACACTAATAGGCGGAATGATGAATGGTCAAGTGGGCGTATGGGACAGACGTCGCGGCGGCGCACCCACTGTTATGTGTGCTCCACATGTTGCTCATAGAGAACTTGTGCGAAATGTCTTGTACATTAACTCCAAATCAGGTCAAGAATTCTTTTCAGGAGGACCTGATGGCGCTTGTAAATGGTGGGATATTCGAAATATGAGTGAGCCCACCGATGAAATGATTATGGATATTGTAAAATCATCTTTTGATGTGCAAAATATGGCAACAGCCAATGGAATTAGCGTGCTTGAGTATGAACATACAATACCTACTCGATTTATGGCAGGCACTGAGAATGGTCTAGTTATTGGTGGAAATCGTAAAGGCAAAACTCCCATGGAAAAACTACCAGCCAAGGTACTTCCAGTTACAATACAGTTAATGTAAAACTATTTTAATTCCGTACATAATATAATAATTTAATTTTAAAAACTCATTATTCTTTAACCAACAGTACGAAGCACATCTAGGCCCGGTATGGTCATTGGAACGTAATCCCGGTTTCTTGAAGAACTTTCTTACAGTGGGTGACTGGACAGTACGTGTATGGAGTGAAGATTGTCGGGAGTCTGCTGTACTCTGGTCTCCGCCACATCGCTATAAAATTACTGCTGCAACTTGGAGCCCCACTCGGTAATTTAAAGTTATCATCGATTCCCACGCTTGGTAGATATACATAATATACTGTTATATGAAACAATTATGCTATACTAGAGACTAACCCTTATACGTTCGGGTGCGCCCATAGATGTCTTCTTGACATACATTTTATTGTTTTGTTTCAGACTATCTAGACGGTGCATACTGATAAAGCCAATCAACGGCCAGTTTTTTAAACAATACTTCACGTTACAGATTATCGTTAATGCTGGTGATGCAGTGGAATGGCATCCTCGCGACGTGGGATCTGCTGCGGCGTCAGCACGAGCCCGTGCTCACCATGCAGGTGTGCGAGGAGCCACTGCTGCGCGTGCGCATGCACGACGGTGTAAATACATAATTTATATTTTAATTTCTTTAATTTTTTTCTTTTCTTTAATTAAGCTATTATACTGTATGACAACATTGTCTATTTAGTCAAAAAATGATCTCGTTAATATTAAATAAACACATAGAACGGGTAACATTTGTTATACATACTTAGTTGAAAGTAACAAGAACTGCTGTTTTGATTTCTATTACATATGACCCCTCTATAAAATATATTTATAAGCTACTTAAATCACGCACTTATATCTAAAAAATATTTTATAACATAGGGTACGTTTGCTGCGTGTGGAAGTAGCAAGGGTAACGTTTACATGATCGAGCTATCACAAAACATGGCGCAGTCAGATAAAAATGATAAAGGCTTGCTGACGGCGGTAAGTGTACCTGTATAATTTATAAAGATTTTATTATAATAATTATATATAATTATACTATATTTTTTTATCATATTTTAAATAACAAAATTTATGCTTAAATATTATAATATTTTATTGTCTATAGATATTCGAGCGGGAGAGCAAGAGGGAACGCATTTTGGAAGCGCGTATGCGGGAATTCCGTTTGAAGCTGCGGCAGGCGGAGGAGGGCGGCAGCCCCGTGGTGTCCGAGGTGGAGGTGACCGGCGACCGCGACCTCGCCGACGCCACCGCCGAATATATGCAGATCGTTAAAAAGGAACTTGCTGCTCTATAGATCTAGTGCTCTATAGTAGAGACATCAGATACAGGGAATCCATTTTTTACGATCAACTTTTGGACACGTAAAAGTATTTTCCATGTTTAAGATTTATTTATTTAGATGTAATTTTTAGAATTAATTTGAATTTTTTATGCTAAATCATATTGTATAACAATAATGTTTAATCTATACATATACATATTAGTCATTATTAAAAATAATATTTTAAAATATTGTGACGACTAAAATTTAATATTAATTTTACTTGTAGATTGTTTAATTTTTCTTATATAATAATTAATCAATAATAGAAATATTTTAATTGTAAAAACCTATGTTCAGAAATAAAAGATATTATTATGATATTGTTTAAGTTTACATTTTTATTTCTTTTCTTTTCACCCGATTGTGTCAGAAGGAGGGTGATGTTTTTCGAGTGAATCTATATATATATATATATATATATATATATATATATATATATATATATATATATATTTTTTGGCAAGCTCTGTAGCCTAAGCGACTTGAAAGATTTTAGCTTGAAAGATATCGTTAGATTTGTCTTAATTGTGAGAGTGACAATGGGTATATCAAAATTATAACATTTAAAAGTGCCGATTTTTGGTTTTGTTTAAATGTAATTTGGAATGAAAAATGTTCACAAACAACAAATAAAAAAAAAACAGGTGCATGTAACCTTTATGCGCGATTGAAGTAAAACTTTGGCAAATATCACAATTAAAAATCAAAGTTATTTTACATTTTATTGAACATATATTACATAACATAACATTCAGTATTATTTTTCATTTCCTGTGTAATGTATTCTATCTCATTCTCTCGCCGGCTTAATCCTATATATTTATGTGTTTGTTTCTGTCGTGATGCATTTCTATTTCATCAAGTTTCAAATCACAACGATTCTAAAGAAGTTTTACTTCAAAAATATTTACTAAAATAAAAAACCCGACTGCATAAAAAGCGAGCTAAAAAGGTGAAAACAAGTTGGCGAAGGACCATAGTATTATCACGGTAATGATATATACATTACCGCATTACCGTGATATTATGCAGTCGGAGACACACGCAGCTATTACAAAACATGTAGATATGTTTTAAATCATAGGAACATTCATAAGTGAAAAGGGTTTAATATTGTAGTATTTATTAGTAAAGATACTAATTATGTGAATAAAATCTTAATTAATACTTAACTATTAATATAGATATACATATATATATATATATATATATATATATATATATATATATATATATATATATATATATATATATATGGCACTTTACGATTCTCGGGAATTCATTTTTACTCAAGTTGATATTATGTATACTAACTGTAATAATAATTATTATGACTACTGCGCTACGACACTGCCTAGCGCCACCTAGTGCGTAGAGTTGTCAGTTCAAGTCACATGATGTTATAATATCGCGAGAATGGGAAAGAATTTTGCCATTTCCCCCGCCAGACGTCGCGATCACTATGATCTTCAGTATATTGTAAAGCTTTATAGCATATATATATTTTTTTTTTTCATTTTATTTAAAATTTAATTAAAATAACAAATAGTGCAGTGCAGCGCAGGATGCAAAGAAAATGGATATCGTTTGTTCCCAAAAGATGAAAAATTGAGGAAATTGTAGGCTAAAACAATAAGGCGAAATCACAATCTTTATATTTACGAGTATGGGCTGGCTATGTGGACAACATTTTACAGAAAGTGATTTTAAAACTGTCAAATCGTCTACAGGTAAATGTATTCTTGTATTTTTTGTACTTTTTTACTACTATTGGAACTTTTACAGATACATAATTATATAAACTACCATAATTGTTTAAATTGTAGGTTTTAATTTACATCGTCCGAAAGTTAAAAGTAAATGCAGTGCCGTCTGTTTTCCCTTGGTTTAAGGTATTAACAGCTTATGCAGGTAGGGAAGAAAGACTACGAAATAGAAATCTGAAAAAGGAGCTTTGAGAACAAGAATTTTTAGATTGTAGTAATAATTCCTTTTAACATGATAAAGAAAAAAATATATGAAGTATATTGTGACTTGCGAAAACAATGTCAATTACTGACATAAGCAGAAGTTAACTGAAAAAGATTATCTATTGTATCTACGAGTATGTTACCTATAAAAATATTGTACTGAAAGGTATGAACGACTTAATAAAATTTTCACATTGTTAAATATCTAAAGATAGTATTCGGCACTTATCCAAATTAAAAAAGATAAAATAGAAAAATAATAAATGATTAACATTATTGTAAATTAGGTATCATATAATTTCTTTACATTACAAAATATATATAATTATATACTTCTATACAATAGTATTTTCTGGATCGGTATCTTACTACTAAAATAACAATTCCCGCACATACTTACATATGTATGTATATCGTTAGAATTTTTGTCTAAAAATAAGCACGGAACGCGCGAGCGTCGCTCGCTGCTCGCGGTGAACTATTACTATAATATATTAGTGACCGATATCGCAAGGGACACAGATGTTTATTTATGAGCCATGACAAGTTCTCAGAGGAATGGTGATGAAGAAACCGGTAGTGTGAGCGAATGTTCCCCCGAACGTCTGTGGCAGGGGGAGGGCGGGGAGTGGGAGGCGGCGCGCACGGCGGTGGTGCTAGAGTGCGTGCTGCAGCGCGTGGGCGCGCGCGAGCTGTGGGCGTGCAGCGGCGTGTGCCGCGCGTGGCGCCACGCTGCCGCCCGCCACTGGCGCCGCCACCTGCTGCCCGCCGCGCGGCCCGTCACGCTGCGCGCGCTCGCCCGCACGCTCGACACACTGGCTGACGGTATGCTCATTGCTCAAGCGTACTTCTCACTTAATAGCTCTTAGTCACTATTCACGACAACTCATCGGTTTTGGGTGCGTTCACGGATACATTTTTATTAAATAGTCGTGATTGTGGCTGCCAACTGTGTATTATAATGCCGGATGCTTGATAAACCATCACAAATTCTAATATGTGGAGAGGACGTTTGGCTTGCCTTGTGTAGGTGTACAAGCACTTGTAAACCTACACAAGCCAAGCGGAACTTCTTCGGCTTTTGTGCACAAACCAAAGGAAGTGAGTGATAAACGAATGTGATGTTTCCATACCCTAGTTGTTGTTAATAAATTAATTTATTTGTTAAATTCTAAAAAATACTACTTTTTTATGATGTTTTAACATCCACCATTACCTTTGTTGAGTTTTCTGTTTCCTTTTATTTTCTTTAGTTTTTTATAATATAAATAAGATAAACCGAAAGTAATAATAATATAATAATTACATTACGGAACTTAAACGCGTGAATTCGTTAGTCATATATCATATTCCCAACGTTTCGACTGGGTTACACCAGCCGTGGTCACGGGCAGACTGAGCGTGCCTGAATTCACGCGTTTGATTCCCATAGTGTAATTATTATATGATTACCAAACGTAATAGCCAAAACATGCTCTAGGTCTATCGTGCTTGTGTCTCCGAGACACACAAATGCACTCGCAAGCCTTGGATATCAATGTTTGTCTCTTCAAATTTAGCCAAGCGGTTGTAGACGATAGAAGATTGTGGCAAATAGCATACATGTAGATCCGGTAATACTCTCTACTCGGTTGATTGCATGTAAATGTTTTCGGGTCATTCTAGTTGTTATATCGCATCCAGATTCCGGATTTAGTAGTAATACATAATAACTAAGTGTTCGAACCCCACTTTAGAATACATATAGTTTTGACACTTTGCGTTTCAGAGGGACGGTCGGAGTGGTCTTGGCGCAAGGAATATGCTTTAGAAAACGCTAGGTGGGAGCGGTGTGACCAGTTAATAGCGCCCCCCGCGAGTTGTGCGCCGCTAATGTGTGCCGACCTACACAGTAATGGCTCTTATCTGGCGGTCGTCGACGAAGATGCACGAGTTACGGTATTATACGAAAAATTATATCTAATATTTTTAAAGTTAACAAACACACACAGATATACGTACAAACTTTCGGATTTAAGAGTCCGATGTATCACCAAACACATGGTTTAATTTTTTTTTATTCGAAACCTTAACATAAATTCTAGGTATATGAACGTGTACGGCCAAAGGCTTCCGCTCAAAGTGGAGATGTTGAATGGGCGGTGCAGTGGAGCGACGTCGTGAAAACCGAATGGCGGAATATTTCCTTCGCGCAGTGGGCGCCGCGCACCACTAGCCTGCTGCTGGCGGGACGCTTGGCGCTTGTGGATCGCTTCGAATTGCTTTGCATTAATTTCGATGGTAATTTTATAAACTTGATATTGCCCCTATTAGGAAATAACAAAATCAAATAATATTATAAATAATAATATACACAATAAATATTTATACTTGTAGAAGAGTGGCAAAGCAAAATAGTATGTCGAAGTGCCAGCGGCCCGGGAGGTGCCGCCTGCTGGGTGGACGATTACAACTTTCTCTCAACGCGACTTCAATTACTGGCTCCAGGACACGCATGCACCACGGTGTGGCTTAATGCTGCTTCGCAGGTATACAATATATCTGAGTAATATTATTATAACGTGTTAATATATCTTACCTTCTCTCACGGCAAAATACGTAAAAAACTTATACGCAATTTTGATATGGTATGAGGCATGAAGGCAGGCTTCAGAGCGAAATAAGTGTATTTCTAGGGCAAACCTGGGCGAAGCGAGTGTGCGTCAAAAATACTAAAATTGTAAATGCAAAATATTTTGAGTAAGTAAATGAGTGTTTTTGTCGCTTCTTCATGTCGTAAAGGCTTAAATATTTTGGGTGAAATTCAGAATAGAGATAACTTATGTCCATATTCAAAAAGGAAAAACTAAATATATATATTTTTACAGGAAACGTACTCTAAATTCGCTGGCGTGACCGCACCATTACTGCGCATATATAACGAGGCTGCAACACATATTTCGTAAGTTTATCTAATCAAACATTTGCCAGCGCTTAAATTTCTTTGACTCATAACTGTTTTTTAAACTAGGCACATCCTCGTAACCGAAGTCTCCAAAGAAGAACAAATATTAGACAGCAATTCAGAAAATGTATTAGAATTAGATTCTTTCAAACCGAATGCTTCTTACTACAGTTGTTTACAAAAGGTAGGAAAATTAAATTTATTTTATTATTTTTTTATCATGTCTATACATATTGAGACCAGATGCATATAATCCAGCGTGATCTCCGAAAAGGCGAGACTCGGAGGCTGCTGGTGGCGGCGGCGGGAGCGGCCGGGGGAGTGCGGGGCGAGGCGCGCGCGCTGGCGGCGTGGCGGCTGCCGGCGCTGGAGGTGCCGCTGCTGTGGGTGGAGGACCACCTCGCGCAGCGCGTGCAGCGGCACCGCCTGCGCCTGCTGGCCGCCGACGAGCCCGAGCCCGAGCACGCGCCCGACGAGGACGTGATGCGCGCGCTCTGTACACCACCAGACGCTACTTGTTGTCTGTCTGCACGAATTCTCGGATTAGTCCTCCATCCTAGGTACGTAAATAATATTAATATTTATTTATAATCTTATAGATTTTTTGTCCTTAATTAAGTTATTATCTTGTGCTGTGTTTGAATACCTTCCTAAGCGACTTTTGTAAAGTTCACCTATGATTAAGACTCCATATTGGCGACACACAATAATTAGTAGTAGCTCCACTTCACATAGAAAGAATCTTTTAAGAAAGAATAAATAATCGATTTTCTGTCGATCCATAATTCTGTTTTTTTTTTTTCTTGTTTATAATTTGCAGATATTTTTCTTTTATAGTCTGCTTTTTTGGCAAAGAAAAGTGGTAAAATTATACTGTGCTATAAGTAGTCTGCGTCTAGATTTTTACGTCAACTAGTAGCAAACACCTGAATTTATTGGGATCATTTTTCGGTAATGTCAACGTAAAGAAAAACTTGTTGTTATTTAATTTAATTATACTTAGTATTTTCAAATTATTATTTTTTACATACCATGTGGTACAATTTTTGCGGTTAAGACAGTTTCACTTTTATTACTTTTTTCTACTGCACCATAAACGTGGTAGGACTTTAATATTTTTTTACCTTTTTCACTATTCTGACCATGTACAATATTATTAATAACTGCTTGAAATCCAATTTTTTTTATTCTAATAAATATTCCATTTTTATAAATATTCTGTGTTTACAAATGGATGTTTTGATCACACTATCTTCGGTAATGAAACACTAGGGGAACAATAATGCTGCGCTCTACATTTCGCGCACGGTCCCCATTCGAGTATAATGTTAAACGTAACAACATGGTAATTCTCCAATAATGAATTGTTTTTGATTATTCAACGTATAAGTACGGTAATAGTCGTTCAGAGTTTTTTTTATTGCAAGTTTTTGTTTAATTGCAAGGGGAGGGTGTGTGTGGGCAACAACCACGGCGGGCGCGACGTGCGTGTCGCTGCCGGCGCTACAGCCCGTGCTGCAATTGCCGCTAGATCCCGCGTGCGACCCGCTGCTGTCACCGCACTATGTTTTCCCTTCTGTGGACGATGACTACTTCGTAACGTTAGTAATATTTACAATTCATATTACTTATGATACGCAATCCTATTATTTACGCTAATATTATGAATTCTGCACAGGTTAGGTGGGAGTTGGAAAGTTCATTTGGTGATTTATTTTTGTGCTTCGGGGACCATAGGGCATCATTTCGGATGCGCGGATAGCTGTTTCATATTTAACTATCATAAAGAGACAATTATAATGAGTGTACTAATGTTTGTCTGTGTGCACACCAATAGTCAAGGCCTGGATGACAATTCAACTGGATATTTGTTATAAGATCTAGCTTAGTTGAATCGAGTTGATCAAAAGATACGCAAGAGTCAATTTAATGTTTGTTGACTAAATATTATTACAAAACCTTTGTAGTAGAAACAAAAGTGAATGCGCAGGCAGTATGATGTTCGCATATAATGTACGTGTGTTTGCGGCAGGCCGCAGGGCGGCGGGTCGGGGCTGGTGTGCGCGTGGGCGGCGCGCAGCGGGCGCGCGGGCGCGCGGCTACGGCACGCCGCGCCCGCGCTCGCCGCCTTCCTGCTGCCGCGCCGCGCGCGCACCCGCCGCCTGCTCGTGCTCACCGCAGACCACCTACACGTCTGTACTTATAATACTACTTTTCTATAATGTAGAGCAGCATTTTAATTCTCATGAAAGTAGAATCACTAAGAAAAAATCCGGACAAGTGCGAGTCGGACTCACCCACCGAGGGTTCCGTACAAAGTAATATACTAAATATATATAATATTGTAAATACAAAGTACTATTTACAGATTTCCTACTAATTTGTACAGACGGACAAATGGACAGATGGACAGATGGACAGACGGACAGACGGACAAGAAAGTGATCTTATAAGGATTCCTTTTTTTACCTTTTGAGGTTCGAAACCCTAAAAAGGTGTCAATAATTACTTACAGTGAATTAAGTTATATTTAGATAATACCCCTATATGTATATGTATACATGTCTGTAGTATATAATACGAAATAGTTTGTTTCTTATTTTGTTTTTATATGACAATTACTACCTGAAATTAGCAATCCTATTTCAAAACTTATTTTTGCGTTTTACACACCACTTGAAGAAGGCATTATAAGCTAACTTAGGCTTAACTAAGCTAACATCACGCTTCGAAACTCGGAAGCGGGAAAATTAAACATATTTATACTTTATTAGTTAACTCGGTTTCGCCTCTAGACAAACAAAAACAAATCTTTCCCACGGGAACCGTACATTTTTCCGGGATAAATAGTAACCTATTTATTATTCTGATGTATGAACTATATTATTGTAAAGTTTCATTAAAATCCAATCAGTAGGCTTTGTGTACTGAGCTATATAAGTTACTATAGTTTTTTTACTATCCCACGAGAACTCTTTAATTTTCTGGGATGAAAAATACATAAAATGTTGACCGGGGGTATAAGGTACCACCATGCAAAATTTCTTTTAAATCTTCAAATTTCTTTTAAGATTAGCCCGTACAGACAGAGAAACAAAAAATTAGAAAAAAATCTGGATTTGTCCTATTTCTATTCTTACATCCCCCTGACATAGCACTTTTTTTATGTAGAGACATTCGACCTCTACAGTTTTATTATATGTATAGATGTTTTATTCATTAAACTTGGCGCGAGGAGCCGCAGCCAAAAGCTTGTTAACTATGTTATGTTTAATGAGCATTGTGTATGTGGGAAACTGTAACGGATGTTTTTTTTATTTTCATAATTTTTATTTTAATCCCCTTCCATTAAATCTTTTGCAAAATAAAACGCACGCTATCTACAGAAATAAAAAATTTACTGAAATTGGTTCAGATTTGACATTTGTTTCTTTTTTTTAATATTATATTGAATTGTTTCTTAGTAAGGACAAGGATGGTTGATTTGACAGGTTTGGCAAACGCTTGTAAACTGACTACACACCACAAGAGATGAACCTACTGACCTCTGATGTTAAGATTTTTTTGGATATCTGTTATGAAAGGTAAATATTGAAAATATAATTCTTATAATATAATAGACAATTTTACAACGTAAAATGTTATTCACTCACGATTAAATTTTTGTTAGAAATTTTACATAGGTATATCTATTTTTCTATAGTGATCTAACAAATATTTCTACTGGAGTCATAATGAAATCTATACACATGAATATAATAAAATTTCTAACTGATTGTGAGTCGAATCTGTACATTAAATATTTTTTTGCAAAAGCTTATTGAAATACATAGTCATTATAATCGATAGAGATGCCGAATCTATAGTTTTTAGAATTTTAGTCTATCTGTCTGCCTGTCTGTCTGTGACCGCATCACGAGAAAACCACTGGACAGATTTTGATGAAATTTGATATAATAATAGCTGGTTATCCGGGTCAACATATAGGATACTTTTTACTGCGGGAAAATATCTCATCTCTGAGAAATCTAAACTAAAGGTTAAAACGTAACTAGGGACGAACCCGAGCCGAACGAGGGTGAGTCGCTAGTAACAAATATAAATGAACAGTAACGGTGGCTATTTATCAATTCGTTTTTTATATTCGTATTCACTTTAAATAAAACTATCTTTTCGGATTATTTCGCGGATTTATTTTGATTTTTGGTTCCCGACGTTTCGAATACTTTACAGCAATCATGGTCACGGGAGAGACTAAGGTGTTAGACATCTCAAAGGCGTTATATACTTGTTACAGACAGTGCCTACCCACAATTTACAAAAAATCAAAATAAATCCGCGAAATAATCCGAAAAGATAGTTTTATTTAAAATGTCAAATATTCGCGTAAATCTAAGAAAGTATTCGTATTCAATGTTAACGTTTAAATACTTTCTACCTGGCCTTCTAGACAGTAACAGCCTGCTAGATGTTATTTTAATATTGTTAATTTATTATTTAAGCAAGATCAACCACAACACAACATGACACCCTGCCTTTATCCCGATACACTCACCTGGTGCCACTTGTAAGTTAGATCCAATCTATTTCTTGTTTTCTGTATGGTGTAAATGATAACATTTATATTTTCAGCTTGACTGGAGCTTTATAAACATCTTGACTGGATACAGATGTGGATCACATTATGTGTTGGGACAGAGATGCCTGTGCACGTTCTCTAGTCGATCGCTCACCTTGCATCTCAATTCAAAAGTCTAATCACTCTTCTTATAAAAATGTTAGCTATCTGGAAGCAAATAATTGTATAACTTTAATTTTAAATATATATAAGTTGCTAAATATATTTTTATCATTTATTATATTTTCATTTAAGCCTGATGACTATTTATATCCTTCTGGACAAAATATCTACAAATTATGATATATGGGCAATAATAAGAACGGCTATAGTTATAAATGGCGTAAATCTAGAGATGCTTTCTGTAAACGTTATAATAGTTACCAGTGCCTACAAATAAGATCTTATAACCCTTGTGAAAAACTTCGAATTATGGTTAAACTAAAGAAGTAAAAGATCTCGTCTCGACTCAATGTAGCAAGTCGAGGTCGTATTGTGACGTCACAACAGCACACAGCTAACAGCATATCTCTATAGTGGTGCTCTTGAATTAAAAGTTCCACCATCAATAGAAACTGTTAGAGTTCAATTATTCCTTGATTTCATTCAAAGGCAAAATGCAAATATTATTTTAGATTTCAAAAATGTGACAATTTCGTCAAACACTATCTATCCTAGAATAGTCAAAATTAGAGTTTAAGCAAGCACACTGTGCCTCGCTGACTCTCAATAAACCAACCACAGACGAAGATCCTTCTAAAATAGCTTCAAAAGAATCTCAACTCCACAGGCATCATTCTCCATGCAAACAGCACCCGAGATAACCCGTCACTTCAAAATATATTATGTTCCAGAATGTTCCTCATGTATATTTTTATTGAAAAAATAATATCGTGTGTGTTATATGCCCAATTGAAATAATATTTAAGAATAGTCAGAAAGATAAAATATTATATAGAGAAATTTCGATTTTTAGACACTTTTATATAGATTGATTATTTATTACATCCTTACCTAATTTTTATATTATAATTATCGGAAATCTTATTGTGCAACATATATAAATCATTGTAATATCCGCCAAAATTATATATCTTTAAATAGTATAACTTGTTTATCACGGTTAAAAATGGTTAAAATCACAGAATTTTTTTATTCGAGTGCTAGATGAATTTTACAATATTTACCGTACGTTAGTTTGCACATATTTCTAACATAAAATACTTTAACTATTTGCGAATCAACGACATCTATTATCTGTTCAAGCAAACAAAAATAGCCCGAAGAATAGCCCGTATTAGCGTTGTCCAATTTCTTTGAATGGGATGAGGCATCTGTACTAGTATACTATTATGTGATCTGTGGTATAACTATAGCATCAATTTTTTATTACAATTATTTGTATATTTTTTGAAGTTATATATTCTTTTTGCGAGTTATGAAAGAAATGATGTAAATAAAATATAAGTGAGTAAAATAAGGTATTAAAGATTATATGAAACTATCATTCTTAATGTGAAATACTCAGAAAATGGTGTTTAGCTTTAAGATAAAAAATAAGAAAATATATATTTATATGATTTTTTTTTCAAAATTCATCCCTTAAAGGGGTAATAAAATTTATATGGGCAAAGATTTACTTATGATCAGAATTACTTAAAACTTGGTATAATCCAATGGTCCAATACAATTAAATAAATATATGTCATAGCATTTTTCGAAATTTATTCCCCTAAGGGAGTAAAATGGGAGATGGAAGTTTGTACGAAACTCTGTAGTTAATATTATGTAAAAAAGTACACAAAAAAATCACCTGTACACGATTTAAGAGTTTTAAAATCACTCTCTGTAAAATTATGTCAATTTTTTTTCATCTTGGCACTTCACAATTTATCATTTTAATGAAATTTTAAATAACATTAATTTCCATCCACGCCTTAGAGCTTTACAATATAGTACGTACTGAGGATCATAGTGATCGCGACATCTGGCGAGAGAATAAGGCAAAATTCTTCCCCAATACAATTAGTGACCGACGGGGAAGTACTTTTCTAACTTCTACAATACTTATAATCTGTTATGTCCTGAAAATATAAAACAGACATTGACAGTTTTGTCAAAATTTAAGAATATTTTGTTTATTGTTTTTAGTGAAATTATCAAAATATTAATACAATAAAGCCTTAATTATTACGAAAATATGGATTTTACATTAAAAGGAATGTTTACTATTCGTTAAAGGTATGTTTATCTTTCGTAATGACTTATTTAGGTATAGGAATGTATGGAAATGTTCTAACTTTAAGTCTCCATAACTTTTGACTCTTTCGTTTCCTCAAAATACTTTTCATATATTCGAACTCCTTATCACCTCCCTTATCCAGAAATACCACCCACTTCTCCAGGGACCGCATCCCATATACTAAACTTGTGCCAAACACTTGTTAATTGTTACGCATCCACTGCGAATTTACCTACAGCTGACTGAGTGACTCCAATACGAATGTTCAGTAAGCTTTTTTTATTTAATTTTTTTGTAATTAAATTAGTTTAAAATAAACATCTGCAATGCAGTTCTACTAAAGATTTTTTATAGATTTTTGAATTATGTTTTTTAACCTCAAAATACAGAAAAGAACTTTTACAAGCAACTTATTTAATGATTAATTATATTTAAAGCTTTACATTAAAGCACAGCAAAGAAAGTCGAATGTGATATAATATAAACGTAAATATAATATGTACAATCTAATCTAATCAAATCAAAATACATGAAAATAAAGTGAAAATATAATATTGTGTACTTTTTACTTATACAGTTGAAATTGATTATGTACAACAGGATTTTTTTTTGGCAGAAAGAAAAAGCAGTGATGAAAAGAGAGATGATAAAAAGAAGATTTGATCCCCTGCCGGTGAATGACTGCATTATTTCTAACAAATATGATAAGCAAGAAAAGGGGTCTCAAGAAACAGAAAGAACATTTTGTAACAGAAAGATAATAATCTTTAATAGTTAGTAAAAACTTTAAGGAAATGAAATGAAATTAGAAAGTTATAATATTTTCTATTGGAAAGATTGGACTAGTATTGATATATTTGAAAAATATTTACAGTAACTACAGAGATATTTGGTTTACAAAAAGGTATTTTAGTGTCAAAGAGAATTCCTCAAGTCACACACTAATTTTGATTTGTATTAAATTACTATTTATTTAATTCATCTGTGTATAATTTTTATAAAAGTATAATATTATATACTTCGTTGTTACTGTTATTGGACTGGATTTATATTTTTAACCGAATTTTTTGAGCTATATTCGTTTTCGTTAGTGATAGGTGGCGCTGATCTGAAAACTATCAGTATTTTATATAGTAAAACAAATTTCAATTCCTTCACTTGTGGTAATATAATCTTGTATATTATCTTAAAATATTAAAAACGCCATCTATGAATCACAGTACTTATTATCTGATGTCTGATTTTCTATTAATCAGTAAAATTACGAAATATGAAAACTAAAATATACATTTTTAAGAACTATTTCTTATATTTTATAATAATAATAATTTTATACATCAATTATGGATGATATATAACACCATCTAATATATAATTGAACTATTTTATTTTTTGTAATTGCTGTCTTAATTCCGAAAACAATCATTAGATGTGCCATTGATGTTGCCATTAGACTTAATATTAATGCATTTAATATTTGCTTTTCAGGACCATCATGTTCAGTCAACGTGTCCCGACAGAACGTCGTGCGACAGAAGTGTCTTGAATACAGGAGACTTACCTCGGTTTTTTTTTAATTATTATTTAATGTACAACCTGTGTCCTATTACAAATTAATTAAGTTAAGGAGTATTGATTGATAATAGCAATTGTACAGTTTTATAAGAAATCTTCACAATGTTGAGTTAGTGTGCCCTCTAGCGGCGAGTAGCGGAAGTAAATAAACAATAAATATACTAGATGGCGCAAATCGATAGGTTTTTTTTTTTTTTAAATAGTATAATGCACTTTTTTAACTTTAAA
This sequence comes from Fabriciana adippe, assembly GCA_905404265.1. Lineage (NCBI taxonomy): Eukaryota > Metazoa > Arthropoda > Insecta > Lepidoptera > Nymphalidae > Fabriciana > Fabriciana adippe. The sequence goes on from FR989986.1 coordinate 18,804,349, forward strand.
TTAATAAATAATGTTGCTTAGGAAAGTATTACTTTTTAAGGTTTTGAATAATGATTAGTAAACATTGGATTATATGCACTATCAAAATACCAAAATATGCATGCAAATAATTACACAATCAAAATACTAATTGTTATCAAAATTTACATTCTCTTTTCTCGCTCTAAATTATATATAGTATATACCTACTCATAATTCTTGTGCCAATATACAATTACATATTTTTCTAGATTTCTAGAACTTCGTGACATTGTCACTTAATATTACTTTGTAGACTGATAAATACGCTAACATTTTACTTTCTTTATTCCTTTAAGACTTCTGTATTCCTACAGAACAGCATTTCATTTACCATGGACCTCTTCAGATAGTCGACTCAGAAAAGTATTAATTTGTTCTATGATTTTTGTTTTTCAATATTTCCAAGGACTTACATATAGGAAGGTGTGTAGTTCCTAGTCTCTTCACGGTAATAAAACACGCCTCACACATTTAACTACTGAAATAAGCACTATCAATTAAAAAGAACATATTAATATGCAATAACACTAAAAAAAATAGTGTTTTATGCATTTGCATATGCAAACATGCAAATACATATAATCCGATGTCGTCTAATGATTATAAATAGCATATTATTCTAAGCTGAATAGAAGTTTCATCATTAGTAAATTGCCTACAAGTTTTGGCAGAAGTTGAAATCAAATCTGCTACCGATGACATTATTAGTGATCCAAAATGACACTTGTGATCACAAAATACAAGTTTAAATCTGTTTTTACTTATTTGAGAATGAAATGAAATGAAATGAAATGTTATTCAAATTGACTTTATTGGAAGCACTTTGAAATACTTTACATATATGTGTAATATGAGTATGTATTGGCATTATTTATCGAGTATTTGTAGCTATATAATATATGTGAAATAAAAATTTACTATTATGTTACAAAGTATGTTCAGGAATTTTTTATTTGCTTTGCTAGTGATTTCACATGGAGTGAAATAAAATACATTCAATTACTTAAATACATGCCTTACTATGTAAAATCTAACTACAGACATAAATAATTACTCTTAACAAAATTATAATTGAACAGCAGTAGAAAGCTCAAAATAATTTGTTTAAAACAGTATAAGGACTATGCCAAGATTAAATAATAACTTAAAATATAACATTTTGTATGATTTACACATTACAATAGTGTTAACCAAAGTTAATTCTTATAATTTACTAAATTATTAATTAAGAAAATTTACAGCTTGTAAACTTAGTATTAGTTCTTACACCTGCAGTTAGACTTATGTCTGCTTCGAGAGAAAACTAATTTGTTGTAATGGAAATAATAACAATATAGGTTTTGTATTTGTTACTTTCAATTTTTTCTATGTCATTATATAAGTACCTGTAGTTTACATGTCTGTAGATACTGAAGTAAATTAAAATTGTTAAGATTCATAGGATTAAAATGTGTATATTAGTAAAAATATATAGATTTATCTTTAAGTACATAAGTCGGGTATTACAAATAATTAGTTAAACGAAACAGAGGACTATATTTATCAAATTATACTAATATAATTTTATTTTGCAAATTATTCATAATGTGTCGGGAAAGTTTGACTCCTTTTACATTATCTGTATGTATAAATATTTTTTTTTTTTTTAGAACTATTAAGAGCAATATTTTGTGTGTTATTTGTTTAAAATTTATCCTTTTCTCTAAATATACGAACAATTGTATAAAGTCATCTATAAATTAAATAATATATATTTGTATGATTTATGTTTAACTAAGTATACTATTGATTTTTGTATAAAATATGAATTAATTAATAAATCGCATTATCGCAGGTTAATAACAGTATTTATAACATATCGGCTGTGGCTCGCGGTCAACGGCGGCTCGTGCTTTAATTTTAAAAAGTGAAAATCTTATATGTTTCTGCGAAAAAAGAGTATTATTTAGAAATAAGTAATTATGTTGTATCAATAAATCGTTTAAACCGCTGGTCTTTCATTACACTCATAACAAATGTCAGCTGTCAAATGTCAAAGTAAATACTGGCAGTTGGCACCAAAGTCTTTTGTCTATGAAAAAAAAAAAGAAATTGTCTCTATTGAGATAGTTTCTAACAGATGTTAAAAATGCAGTCCTCTACCTAACGATACACGCACTCTAACATACAAGATCACTCTTATTATATCTAACCTATCCATACACATCATCATCGAGGTATGGACTTTATAAGACAAATAATAGGAACGTCGTAAACACTTGTCAAAATTTGTCGGAAGTGTGAATTTTAATATTGTTACCCTTAAGATGACTAATAGTTAAACATATATTTACTCGTGCCTTTAAAACGTAAACAGCTCTACTAATGTTTATGAAGATTTATTATATCTTTGCATATTTGAACCATTTATTGCGATTAGTGCACATATTATGTCTCGCTAACAATAAACATTATCACAAAGACAGACATCATTTTGTAATTGACAGGAAAACCTACATATATTATAAGTTTTGTCTCTATAGTATTATTGTCGTACTTGCGAATAATTTATAAATTTTATTAATTACTGACAATATAACGATTAGAACAGAAAAAGTGTTTCACTGTATTACAATTATTATATTTGACTATATAATATTATATGTTAAACATGTATTGATAGAAAATATAACGATGTATTTATTAAAATATCTAAAATTAATGGTGTTTTATTTCCTCTATAGATAACTTAGAAATAAGAAACTTAATATAGGTATTCAATGTTATCAACACACCTAGCGTAATCAGGCGGTCTGTGCCGCAAAGACGCTAGGTCAATATAAATAAAGTGTCACGCCAGATATTATGTTTGAAAGATTCAATAGTTTTTCCAAAAACGCCAGATATTCTATTCAATTTTTTAGAACAATCTTTAAAGGAAAAAATACAGTTTTGAATTACGCCTTCGACCGTTAACTTAACTTTAAAACCTTACTTCTCTCGACCTATCAAACTAACACTTACTTTCGTAACCGAATTTTCGGCGACATAATTTCTGCAATCTAACTTTCGGATATCTAACTTCAAACAACCTAATTTTCAGTCACCTAACTTTAAAAAATCTAAATTCCGGTCACCTAACTTACGGAAAACTAATAACAGTAACCTAACTTTCGGAAACCTAACATACGGAAACCTAACTTTTCGAAACCTAACCTTCGGAAACCTAATATTTCGCAACCTAACTTTCGGAAACCTAACTTTTCGAAACCTAACCTTCGGAAACCTAATATTTCGACACCTAACTTTCGGAAACCTAACTTTCGGAAACCTAACTTTCGGAAACCTAACTATCCGCAACCTAAGTTACGGAAACCTAACTTTCGGAAACCTAACTTTCGGAAACCTAACTATCCGCAACCTAAGTTACGGAAACCTAACTTTCGGAAACCTAACTTTCGGAAACCTAACATTTCGCAACCTAACATACGGAAACCTAACATATGGAAACCTAACTTTCGGAAATTTAACTTTCTGGAACCTAACTATTCGTAACCTAACTTTCGAAAACCCAACATTCTGGAACCTAACTTTCTAAAACCCTAACTTTCGTCAACCTAACTTTCCATAACCTAAATTACGGAAATCTAACTTTCGGAAACCTAACTTTCGCCAATCTACCTTTCCGTAACCTAACTTACGGAAACCTACCTTTCTGGAACCTAACTTTTCGCAACCTAACTTTCTGGAACCTAAATATTCGCAACCTAACTTTCTAGAACCTATCTATTCGCAACCTAACTTTCGGCGACCTAACTTTCAGAAACCTAAATATCCACAACCTAACTTTCAGCGACCTAACTTTCAGCAACCTAACTTCTCGCAACCTAACTTAATGAAACCTAGATTTTACAAACCTAACATTCGGCGAACTAACTTTCGGAAATAAAATTTGTCGCAACCTAATTTAACGAGACTTAACTTTCGGCAACCTAACTTACGGGGTCCTAAGTAACGAAAATCTAACTTTCGGAAACCTAATTTTTTGCAACCTAACCTTAAGAAACCAAATTTTTTGAAACCTAACTTTCGGCGATCTAAGTTTTGGCAACCTAACTTACGGAAACCTAACTATTCGCAACCTAACTTACGAAAACCTAACATAAGGAAACCTAACTTAAGGAAACCTAACTTAAGGAAACCTAACTTACGGAAACATAACTTTCGGAAACCTAACTTACGGAAACATAACTTTCGGAAACCTAACTTACGGAAACATAACTTTCGGAAACCTAACTTACGGAAACATAACTTTCGGAAACCTAACTTAAGAAAACCTAACTATTCGCAACCTAACTTACGGAAACCTAACTTACAAAAACCTAACTAACGGAAATCTAACTTAAGGAAACCTAACTTACGGAAACCTAACTTTCGAAAACCTAACTTTCGGAAACCTAACTTTCGGCGACCTAATTTATGGAAACCTAATTTTTCACAACCTTACTTAGCGAAACCTAACCTTCGGAAACCTAACTATCCGCAACCTAAGTTACGGAAACCTAACTTTCGGAAACTTAACTTTGGGAAATCTAACTTTAGTCAAAATAACTTACGGAAATTTTACGTTTGAAAATCTAACTTTTCGCAACCTAACTAAGCTTCGGAAATCAAATTTACGGAAAACTAACTTATGGAAACCTTATTTTCGGAAACCTAACTTACGCAAACCTAAACCTAAATCCTCACAACTTAACTTTCGGCAGCCTAATCTTCCGAAACCTAACTTTCTGAAATTTAAGTTTCGGAAACCTAACTTCTCGAAACTTAACTTGCGGCAACCTAACTTTCGAAAACCTAACTTTTGCCGACCTAATGTTCGGAAGCCTAACTTTCGGTTATCTAACTTTTGGAAACTTAACATTTGCCGACCAAAAAAAAATTTTTTTTTTTTTTTTTTTGGAACCTAACATTTGTCGACCTAACTTTCGGAAACCATTCTTTTGTCGACCAAACTTTCGAAAAACTAACTTTAACTTTACCTGGCCTAACATTCGGAAACGTAACTTACGAAAACCTGACTTCTCGCAACCTAACTTTCAGCAACCGAACTTTCGGAAACCTAGCATTTGGTAACCTAACTTTTGGCAACCTAACATCTGGAAGCCTAACTTTTGGCAACCTAACTGTCGGAAACCTAATGTTTGGCAACCTAACTATTGGAAACCTAACTATCGTCGACCTAACTTTCGAAAACCTAATTTTGGCAACCTACCTTTCGGCACCCTAACATTCAGCAACCTAACCTAACCTTTGAAACCTAAGTTATCGCGCTTTAACTTTCGGTTACCAAACTGTTGGTGTGCTAAGTTTTCAGAAACCTAACTTCTGGCAACCTAATGGCCAGGTTCGGGTTAGGTTCGGGTTAGGTTCGGGTTAGGTTAGGTTAGGTTAGGTTAGGTTAGGTTAGGTTAGGTTAGGTTAGGTTAGGTTAGGTTAGGTTAGGTTAGGTTAGGTTAGGTTAGGTTAGGTTAGGTTAGGTTAGGTTAGGTTAGGTTAGGTTAGGTTAGGTTAGGTTAGGTTAGGTTAGGTTAGGTTAGGTTAGGTTAGGTTAGGTTAGGTTAGGTTAGGTTAGGTTAGGTTAGGTTAGGTTAGGTTAGGTTAGGTTAGGTTAGGTTAGGTTAGGTTAGGTTAGGTTAGGTTAGGTTAGGTTAGGTTAGGTTAGGTTAGGTTAGGTTAGGTTAGGTTAGGTTAGGTTAGGTTAGGTTAGGTTAGGTTAGGTTAGGTTAGGTTAGGTTAGGTTAGGTTAGGTTAGGTTAGGTTAGGTTAGGTTAGGTTAGGTTAGGTTAGGTTAGGTTAGGTTAGGTTAGGTTAGGTTAGGTTAGGTTAGGTTAGGTTAGGTTAGGTTAGGTTAGGTTAGGTTAGGTTAGGTTAGGTTAGGTTAGGTTAGGTTAGGTTAGGTTAGGTTAGGTTAGGTTAGGTTAGGTTAGGTTAGGTTAGGTTAGGTTAGGTTAGGTTAGGTTAGGTTAGGTTAGGTTAGGTTAGGTTAGGTTAGGTTAGGTTAGGTTAGGTTAGGTTAGGTTAGGTTAGGTTAGGTTAGGTTAGGTTAGGTTAGGTTAGGTTAGGTTAGGTTAGGTTAGGTTAGGTTAGGTTAGGTTAGGTTAGGTTAGGTTAGGTTAGGTTAGGTTAGGTTAGGTTAGGTTAGGTTAGGTTAGGTTAGGTTAGGTTAGGTTAGGTTAGGTTAGGTTAGGTTAGGTTAGGTTAGGTTAGGTTAGGTTAGGTTAGGTTAGGTTAGGTTAGGTTAGGTTAGGTTAGGTTAGGTTAGGTTAGGTTAGGTTAGGTTAGGTTAGGTTAGGTTAGGTTAGGTTAGGTTAGGTTAGGTTAGGTTAGGTTAGGTTAGGTTAGGTTAGGTTAGGTTAGGTTAGGTTAGGTTAGGTTAGGTTAGGTTAGGTTAGGTTAGGTTAGGTTAGGTTAGGTTAGGTTAGGTTAGGTTAGGTTAGGTTAGGTTAGGTTAGGTTAGGTTAGGTTAGGTTAGGTTAGGTTAGGTTAGGTTAGGTTAGGTTAGGTTAGGTTAGGTTAGGTTAGGTTAGGTTAGGTTAGGTTAGGTTAGGTTAGGTTAGGTTAGGTTAGGTTAGGTTAGGTTAGGTTAGGTTAGGTTAGGTTAGGTTAGGTTAGGTTAGGTTAGGTTAGGTTAGGTTAGGTTAGGTTAGGTTAGGTTAGGTTAGGTTAGGTTAGGTTAGGTTAGGTTAGGTTAGGTTAGGTTAGGTTAGGTTAGGTTAGGTTAGGTTAGGTTAGGTTAGGTTAGGTTAGGTTAGGTTAGGTTAGGTTAGGTTAGGTTAGGTTAGGTTAGGTTAGGTTAGGTTAGGTTAGGTTAGGTTAGGTTAGGTTAGGTTAGGTTAGGTTAGGTTAGGTTAGGTTAGGTTAGGTTAGGTTAGGTTAGGTTAGGTTAGGTTAGGTTAGGTTAGGTTAGGTTAGGTTAGGTTAGGTTAGGTTAGGTTAGGTTAGGTTAGGTTAGGTTAGGTTAGGTTAGGTTAGGTTAGGTTAGGTTAGGTTAGGTTAGGTTAGGTTAGGTTAGGTTAGGTTAGGTTAGGTTAGGTTAGGTTAGGTTAGGTTAGGTTAGGTTAGGTTAGGTTAGGTTAGGTTAGGTTAGGTTAGGTTAGGTTAGGTTAGGTTAGGTTAGGTTAGGTTAGGTTAGGTTAGGTTAGGTTAGGTTAGGTTAGGTTAGGTTAGGTTAGGTTAGGTTAGGTTAGGTTAGGTTAGGTTAGGTTAGGTTAGGTTAGGTTAGGTTAGGTTAGGTTAGGTTAGGTTAGGTTAGGTTAGGTTAGGTTAGGTTAGGTTAGGTTAGGTTAGGTTAGGTTAGGTTAGGTTAGGTTAGGTTAGGTTAGGTTAGGTTAGGTTAGGTTAGGTTAGGTTAGGTTAGGTTAGGTTAGGTTAGGTTAGGTTAGGTTAGGTTAGGTTAGGTTAGGTTAGGTTAGGTTAGGTTAGGTTAGGTTAGGTTAGGTTAGGTTAGGTTAGGTTAGGTTAGGTTAGGTTAGGTTAGGTTAGGTTAGGTTAGGTTAGGTTAGGTTAGGTTAGGTTAGGTTAGGTTAGGTTAGGTTAGGTTAGGTTAGGTTAGGTTAGGTTAGGTTAGGTTAGGTTAGGTTAGGTTAGGTTAGGTTAGGTTAGGTTAGGTTAGGTTAGGTTAGGTTAGGTTAGGTTAGGTTAGGTTAGGTTAGGTTAGGTTAGGTTAGGTTAGGTTAGGTTAGGTTAGGTTAGGTTAGGTTAGATTAGGTTAGGTTAGGTTAGGTTAGGTTAGGTTAGGTTAGGTTAGGTTAGGTTAGGTTAGGTTAGGTTAGGTTAGGTTAGGTTAGGTTAGGTTAGGTTAGGTTAGGTTAGGTTAGGTTAGGTTAGGTTAGGTTAGGTTAGGTTAGGTTAGGTTAGGTTAGGTTAGGTTAGGTTAGGTTAGGTTAGGTTAGGTTAGGTTAGGTTAGGTTAGGTTAGGTTAGGTTAGGTTAGGTTAGGTTAGGTTAGGTTAGGTTAGGTTAGGTTAGGTTAGGTTAGGTTAGGTTAGGTTAGGTTAGGTTAGGTTAGGTTAGGTTAGGTTAGGTTAGGTTAGGTTAGGTTAGGTTAGGTTAGGTTAGGTTAGGTTAGGTTAGGTTAGGTTAGGTTAGGT